>CAMOHE010022216.1:2723-45817 GCA_946598075.1 Artocarpus hirsutus
TGACGCTCAGATCAGCTCTATGTTAGTATCTAATATTGCCCTTTTCTTCACAAAATTAGAACAATATTATTATTAGTGTTTCACATCATATTTAGCTTCTGCATTGACATCTTACCGCCCACAAATAAAAACCTGCTCAAAACGCATATTCTATGATCCTTTTTTTACCTTTGTTTTACTTTGAGGCGCAAAAAAAAAAATGCCAAGTTTATATATTGGTCAAAAAGTACTGATCCAGACAGGGAATATAAATTCTTGCATTAGTTGGGGCTTTTTCCTTTTAAATGTTGTAAATGAAAAAGCAATTAGATTTAGATGGAACTAGTCCACTGTTTCTGGGAAAAAGGCCAGTTTTATGTACGCCTATTTATAGGTAAATACCTGTACATATAGTAGTACTTAATGAAATATATAGGCTCAAGCGTATAAAATAAAGAACTTTTTACGGTAGGCCCGTTTGCTTATCGTCGTATTTATGAAGGATAGATTTGATTAAAAACACACACAAAAAAAAAAAAAAATTGACATAATTTATTTAAAAAAAATTATTGTAGGCCGAGTATTCCTACCCATCATTTTAAATTTTGAACGATAGATTTGATTAAAAACACAGAAAAATAAAAAATATATGTAAAATTAACATAACTGTAATAGATTTCAAGCGTCAACTCCCTATCGATAAAATGGCAGTTTGCTTAATTTACCAATATACTAATTAAGTATGAAATCTCAAAAATTAGGATAATAGGCTACAAAGTTTTAGTCATAGGGAGAGTTTCTGGTCCGAACCTTAACCATCCAATATTAACAGGAGTCAGGACTGCACCCCTCATGTTCAGGTGGTTAGAGAAGAGCTACCACTTGTGATCATGATAATTATTGGGTGGTTAAGTTTTATAATTAATTAAAATATGAAACATGGAATCAAGTCACTTTAGAAAGGGTGTTAATAAGGTCTTCTGTTCGAAACCAGTGGGATATTTGGCAGGGTCTAACAATATTCTGTTAAAGAGATACGTAAAATATATATATACATAATTGAATAATAATTATGTATTATTTAGGTAGCCTGTCACCGAAGAATGTACTTGAATCCACACCAATGAAAATCTGTCTCTTATGCCCAAAAACTGTTTTTTTTTTTTTTTTTCCCTTTAATGTTATGGATTTTGCATTTGGATAAATAAAGCTAGAGAGACTAAAAAGGAGCATTTTTGTGCTGGTTATGTTTAATGCAAATTTTGCTTGTGTATATATCTATATATATATATATATATATATCTCTAATTGCTTGTGTGTGTGTGTGTATATATATATATCTAATTGGTCTAGATATTAAGACTAAGTAGCCCTATAAATAGAAAAACAATAAACAACATTGTAAGTGTCATTCCAGAAATAATTAGTGGTTCTATAGGCTGTTGATTTTATTTCTAATTGTGCCAACCTTAACTGGTCATTCTTGAGCATTTTTTTTTAAAGGAGAAGCGGTTAGGTTGAAATCTAAAGCAACAAAATTAATACAAGTTGACACTTGAAAGGAACAATTAGTCAAGCCAAAGTGATACTTCCAAGTTTCTCTTGCTGCTAAAACAGAGTATATAAGATCCTAAACTTGAGCATTCCAAAGCCTTCAAAGTTATAATTAGCTGTCAATAAAACGCTTCATATTTGTTCACTATGCTAATATTGTTTTAACTTTATAGGATACATTTGGCTAATATTTCATTTGATCCCATAGATATTCTTTCAAATTATTTCTTAAAGTAAAATGGCTAATAAATAACTAGTGAAAGACTAGTAAGGTGTTTGGCAAACTTAGTTTGAACTTATAAGTTTAAACCAACAACTATAGCATGTGAGAACTTTACATTATAGCATGTTTGTATTAACACTGTATGAGAGCTCTACACTGTTTGAATTTGAACTCATGAGTTCAAGTATCAAGGTTGCCAAATGCCTTATAAGAGCCCAATGCACTTTTAGCCATAAGACATTCATGATTAAGCATATAGAATACAAGTCTATTAAAAAATTAAATAGTTCAATGCATTTTCAGCCGTAAAACATTACAAGAATGAGTGTATAGAATACGAGTCCCTTGATGATGCGATGAGTCAAATCTAACAGTATCGAACAACACTTTTTCAAGCGTTTGACGATGATCTATAAAGATTCTAAATCTTTAAAATCTTTTATTGTTGGATCTCACCTAATAAAGTAGCTCAAATTAAAAATTCACAGAAACTCAGCCATCATTTAATACGAAATAAATCACACATACGGTACAAGAAGAAAAAGATTAGTTATCTGATAGCTCCGGCCCCAATTTATACAACATTTTTTGCAAAATTTCTTAAAGCAAAAGCAAAAAAATGATGATAGAAATTTTGAGCCCCTGTCTCTTGTGGCCCTTCTAAGGAACTCGTGTAACATCTTCAACTGAGTGTGACAAAGCCAAGCTGATTGAAAAAAAAATTGCAGAGAGCGACATATCGCCAAGTCTCTTTGAAACGAAGCATGTCAGATAGGTAGCACGAGAAAGGGAAAGAAAATGATATTAGGATTAGATAGGTGAACAAGAATAAACGGGAAAATTTTGAAAAAAGTTGGTAGAGTTTGTTACGGACTTTTTCAGAATCTTGTGAAGAAACAAACAAATAAATACATTAGAGGTCGTTATGAGTAATTCCGACTAATTGAAGGACTTGAGCTCCTCAGTCAAACTTGTCTGGTGCTTTGGTCCTTCAATTTGCTTTTTCTAGTTTAATTAATTTTCTTATTTTCTTTTTGTCATTTTTTTTTCTTTGTGTTATTTTTCGTTTCTTGGGTTTTCGTTTTCATTGGTAGTTGTAGGTGGGTGCGAACTTCAACGATTAATTTTGTCGACTTAATTACGTGACTAAACGATCTTATTACCAAGTTCATACTCAAAAAACATTGAACCATTCTTCGTGTGCAAAATACTTTATAGTTCTTACAAGAAAAAATAATATTTTAGTTACGGGATTTGCTTTATTGGGCAAACAAAATTCCACGTCCCGCGAGCTATAATCCATTGAAACTTTTCCTCTGGAATAGGTCAAAATTTGCTTTGTGAACTGTTATGGGCTGGTAGAATTCAATTGGGCGTACCTATTTGTAACTAAGTACGTGTGTCTATACATTTAAATATATTTTATTTAGTTTTCCCTCTAAATATTTCATTTCTACGTATTTATGTAGGTAAACTTGAGAAAATGAGAGAAAAAACAAATATGGGAGTTTTGGAGGCTTTGGGTCACCTTTAGGCGCTCCCCAGCATTGTAAAACTGTGTTCTCACTTAGTGTCACAGAGGGCTAGCGCCTCCGCCCCAGCCGAGCCTCGCGGGTGCACAAGTGAGGCAACAGGCCTCCCCAACAATGAAGCGCGCAGCCACATCAGGTCAAGCCCCACACCCGCACGTGTCCACTTCTTAGCTAGTCGCAACAAAAGCGCAATGCGCGGCCACACGTCCTTCTCCTCTGCCTTGTGCGTCCCTCTACTAACCCTAATTTGATGCTGATTTGAGGAGGAAAATCCCAAAGTGTTTGGAGGCCTATAAATTCCTCTTTTCTAGGGTCTTGGAAGGGGAAGATGGTGTGGAGCTAGAGGCACATTTGGAGAAAGGAAAATAGTCTTTTGGGCTATTTTTGGTTTCTATTCTGAGATGGACTTCCCTATCCTGTAAATAAATAAAATTAATGCTAGTTTTTATGTTTGATTTTAGTGTTAGTTTTTAGTTTTAGATTTAGTTTTTAATCTTGGCAATTCATCTTCAACAAATTAAAGAGGATACCATTTTTGGAGCTTCAAGAAGCCAAAGGAGGAGAAGAGATTTGGATTTTCTCCGCAAGAGTTTATTCTAATCTTTATTCTCTTTTAATTTTTGTTGTCTTAACAATGCATAAACTATTTCAAATTTTGTTGATGATTATTGTTATGAATTACATTTTCATATTTTAATTTGTATTTTTAGCTTTATTTGTGATTATGTATAGTTAAATCTCTTAGTCTAGAGGGCTATGGATCTAAGTTGAGATTGTGTTTGGTTTATTGCCTTGGATTAAAGCGAGTTGATTTCTATATTTCGTTTATTTGTTTTTCATTGAGTTTAATGTATTTAAGTGTTTGATCACCAATTAGTTGATTTTGCATTTAGGATTAGTAATTGGAAAAGGAGGATTATAATTGTGGGTTTAGAAAATACAGCCTAAAGTATATTAGAGTTAGGGGAGACCTATAATTTTTTTATGGCCAATTAATAGAACTTGTTTATTGCACCTTTAATAATTGATTTTAAATAGGGATATTGAAATTAATTGTTTTATGAGGACTTATAAGAGGAAAAGCTGAAATACATAAGTGCTCTAAGTCAATAACTTGGAAAATTAATTTGTCAACAATCTAAACAATTACCAATAAAAAATAAAAAATTAGTAAAACAACTCTTTTAGACCCATTTTATTATCGTCCAGTTTCTAATATTTATTTTATTTTATTTTCGATTATCCAAATAATTCTAAAGTTAATCTAATTTTGGTACTTAATTTACATTAAACACAATTCTCATAGGAACGATATCCGTATTCCTATACACTTTATTACTTACACGATTCTGTACACTTACAGATTCTGATGCAACAGTCAACTTAATATTTGTTTAAGCGTTTTCAGCCTAGCTTTTGTTTTTACATTTATATTTGAGTTTTTAATTAAGTTCAACTTGATGTTAAACAATCGCTCGAGGAAATCCGCAGCTTTCCTTGAAGACAAAGACGTAATTAAAGTAATTAAAAATCAAAATAAAAAACACATGTAACTTTTCCTAGTTGAAATGTAGGTTTGGAGTTTGAACTCTGTAAATACAAAGAAAATTTGAAATGATAAACTCTTGTGACGCTCCTTTCTATAGAATGTTGATTTTGAGGATTATGATTATTCAACTACTTTTCGGCCGTCCGATTCTGAAATCCAATTTGGGTGAGCTTTTAACTCTTCCAAATGGGCCTCCCATGTCTACTTGGGCCAACTAAAGGATATCGAAAAAATTACGATACGTATTTAAATTATTGTTATAAAATTAAAATTGAACATAATATTTAAAATATTTTTAAAATATTTTTAATGATATAGTAATTATCTTAATGATATTACATATTGTATTATATAATTACATATAAATAATTTTAATGATATCATTATAAGATATTTGTAAAAAAATTTTAAATTAGAGTCATATTTTAATTCAATAAACGTAATTAAGCCCCATGTGACGTTAACCCAAGGATATCAAGACATGTACGGCCCAGATAACCGGCGACAGGTCGCTTTCATGCAGCAACAAGCGACTTTTCACCAAACGACACATAGCCTGACAACACGACATATTCATTCGAATACGTGTCGTGTAAAATTATGAACGACATATTATTTTACGTCATTTCATATTTGTTCATTACTGCCCATATAAACAATTTCTAAACGAGAAGTGCTTTTGCTTTCCTAAACGATTGAAGGACATGTCGTCGTGTCTAGGTGTCATTTCCTAATTTCCTAGAAATGAACAATTGTGGCTTTTCGTTGGATGCCATTAACCACATTAAAAAAGAAAACGACATGGATTTTCATTTAAAAACAACGTCAACTTCTTACTCAATGTCATTTCTTACATCGTGATATTGATTTATTGTTTTGTCAAGTGTGGTATCAAAGAAAACGACATATAATTTTCTGTGAAACAATCAACCACCTTTTGGCTTTTGAACAAAATGATATGTTGTAGTTTCGTTAAATAAAACGACATACATCTTCTTAAATGTCGTTTTTCTAGAAGAAAAAAATTACATTTCAATTAAGAATTAGCAAAATTTTTAAATATTTCAAAAAAACCATAGTTATAAAGTAATTATAGTAATAATCACATTTTTACTGTATAATTACATATTAATTATTAATTGAGTGATATCATTTTAAGCTATATGTATAATATTCACAAATTTCAGACATATTTTTATTTTACAATCATAATTATGTGATATGTCTAATTAATCTTATGTAAAATAATATTTTATATTTCTACTATGCTTTTTTAAAAGAGGTGATAAATCTAAACCCTGCACATCAAAATGGAGTTAGATATAAATTTACCTCTAGGTTGTATTTGCAATCAGTTATGTTATTTCTTACCTTTAAAAAATTATTTAAAAATAAATTAGATAATACGAATAAATTAGAATGTTGTGCGCCAAATATATGGAGGTCCAATAATACCGTTACAATTTTAGAATAATATTTATATTTATTTCATTATACTCAACTTTTGCAACCACAATTTTGAAATATGATGGAACTAAATGGGAGTTAAGCAAATAGGAGAAATGCCAGTTTAATCACATGAATTTATTATTATTATTATTTTGTATGTGCCAAAGGAAAGGAAGTTTAATTCAACCACTAGGACATTATAAACAATGTAACTGACACCCTCAAAAAGAACTACTACCAGCCAAACAAGTTCAAGGGTATGTCAGAGTTTTGAAAATAAGAGTACTTCGATACAACGAAAATGAGCCTATATTGTGATCTTTTAAAAAACTCTCAAAAATAAATGGAAAAACCAAACGATTGAGAGTTACTACACTAACACAAATGTCACCTCCGACACCATAACAACACTGCAAAGAGAAAACTCTTGCAAATTGGACACAAAAAGAATAAACACAAATCGAAAAATGGGAAGACCATCTCAGTTATTACAAGAAAGACTAAGACTAAATCAACATGTAAGATTAGATGCTAAAATTTAGAGCTGACAGCTCATGTTGTGTGTCATGTTCGTGCCAGCACGATTACAGCACGGCATGATTAGGTTAAACACGAACACGATACGATTAATAAACATGTTTGAAATGTAAACATGAACATGACCCACCTATGGCACGTATAACATGGCTCGACACAATTAACACGATTATTAAATGGACCATGACGGGTTGACACGATAAAAACAAGTATATAGCACGTTTATAACCTAGTTAAACTGAAAATTAAAAAAAAATAAAAGAAAAAAACTACAAATATTTCAAATATTTTTATTTTTAAGTTTAAATGTGCCTTAAACGGGCAGATCATTCCATGTCGTGTCGACACATTTACGGTCTGTTTAATTAAACATGTTAAAGCGTGTAACGTGCTAGCACGAATCTAATTTGTTTATTTTCGTATTATTCATGCCAACCTATTTATGGCCTAATTGATAAACGTACGGTTTAAACTTATTTATCTCGTGTTGTTTTTATGTCGTGTCATCGTGTTGTGTTTGAAATTGTTAGCCCTACACTAAATAGGCATAGACAAAGACACCTTTATTGAAACACAACATCAACCGAAATGAGCGAGAGAACTTGACCTCGTTCACAAACCGAGAGGCGATACAACAAACTACTATAGCACCTAACACAAGCAATAAAGATCTGCAAAGGGTGGAACCATCATATAAAAGACGAGCAGCACCATAGTGGAAAGGCCCCTGCCAAGTGTAACCACCGCCTTCACCAAAATAATGCGTACCTAAAGGACCGACGCGACATCACTGTATCAAATACCCCTTACCACGGGTACAACCACCCAAAAAGTTACGCAATGTTGGTGGCGAGCACAAATCCACCGACAAACTCACCACCCTACCAAAGCTACCACCCCGCGGCTCTTAAACTATGGCAGGGCGAAGCTTCTAAAGCCACGACACCATTGAACACCGGATGCACTCAAAGAGAACTCCCAAATTACAATGATATCGCCCTTCTATCACGTCGAAAGTTGTCACAGAAACACTGCAATATAGGGTCAAGATGTCATCAGAGAGCGTCGTGAGACCCTGAATACCATCTCTAAGGCTAGAGAACCAAAAGAAAGAAACCCTAGTTTACACGAGAGAGAGAGAAAAGTAAGTTGCTTTTTCAATCACATGATTGTTACTTCTTCAAACCTCCGAAATGCTAACATGTCTGACGAATGATTACATGTTTGACACCTCAAATAAATGGTCCTATCAGATAACATGAATGATACCCTTGAATGTGAATAAACCGCAAATAGGGAACAGCGCAACTATAATTGAATCGCCAGATTCACCACAAAAACGCCACTAAAAGATGCGCCCTTATGATGACCTGGCAGCTTGCGTGGCATCCTCCATCGTCATCTTAACAAATAGTTTGGCGCCAGATTTGCAAAAGGGTCCCACATTTTGCGCCAAATTTTAGAAACCATTTTTCCATTCTCGAGTCTTCTCCTTCACACACCCACAACTGGACATTCCGAGTTGACTCGTCAACTCACCTCCACTCACTCACTAACTCGCTCGCTTGCCGTGTAATCCAATGAAACTCTATCACTCGCCTCCTCGTCGCTCCTGATCTGGGAAAACTGAAATATCAATCCAATCTCAAAAATCAAATTCCTTTTTTGGGATTTTTTTTTCCCTTGTCATATTCGATTTTGAAAGAAATGATGAAGTATGAGAATCAAGACGACGGCGATGCCGACCTTCACGTGTCCCAGGACGAGATGGAATCTCTGCCGCTCAACGAACCATCCGTCGTCGGCGGCGGCCAATCTCCGCAGTCAATCTCTCCTGTCAACTCCGTCGTGGATCCGCCGTCCTACGCCGAAGCGATCTTCACGTCGTTCGATTCCTCCTCATCCAACGGCCACCGGAGCCCGAAGCTCTCCTCGGGATCCGAATCTGGCGATGGAGTCTCCGAATTCGTGAAGGTGTGGGTCTCGGAGCCGAAAAAGGAGCAGGAGCCGACTGATCGGACCACTTTCTACACTTACCTGATCACGACGAGGACGAACATTCCTGATTTCGGAGGATCCGAGATCGGATTCGAGTTCATCGTGCGGCGGCGGTTCAGGGACGTGGTGGCGCTGTCGGAGCGGTTGTCGGAGACGCACAGAGGGTTCTTCGTGCCCGTACGGCCGGATAAGAGCGTGGTGGAGAGCCAGATGATGCAGTCGGAGCAGTTCGTGGAGCAGCGGAGGGCTCAGCTGGAGAAGTATCTGAACAAATTGGCTGCGCACCCGGCGATTCGGAGGAGCGAGGATCTGAGAGAGTTTTTGGTTGCGGGTGGGAGGGTGTTGCAGCTTCCGAAGAGCGCAAACGTGTCTACGACGCAGCAGTCGGTCTTGGCAGCGGAGGTGAAGACTGGCGGGGACCTGATGAGGATGTTTAAGGAGTTGAAACAGTCGGTGGTGAATGACTGGGGAAGAGTCAAGCCTCTGGTTGTTGAGGAAGATAAGGAGTTTTTGGAGAGAAAAGAGTGGCTCTTGGAGTATGAGCAACAGCTTAGCAATTTGTCTCAACAGGTGTCTTCGTTTGTTTCTTTCCTTGTTCATATCTTGTTTTGGTTTAACATGAACAAAAGATTTTATGATTGAGACATTCATATTCATAATATGGCATGTGGCTTGTGACCGTACCAAAATTTGGAGTAACTAAGATCAGGTGTGGGGTATTGCGTGAGGACAAATTTTACTGCGATTTTGTTGATGATCGAATTTATTTAATGGGGCAAATTTGGCAAATGAAAATCTAGAACAGAGAATGGATGACAGGGAGTTTGTTTGGTTACTGGTGGTAGGTATTTGTGTTTGTGATAATGTTTGTGCCTGTTTTTGCAGGCTGAGGCTCTAGTAAAAGCTCAGCAAGACATAGGAGAGACAATGGGGGAATTGGGGTTGGCATTTGTGAAATTGACCAAGTTTGAGACAGAGGAAGCTGTTTTTGATTCGCAAAGAGCAAGAGCTGCTGACATGAAAAACGTCGCTACTGCTGCTGTTAAATCCGGCAGATTATATCGGGAATTAAACTCTCAGACTGTTAAGCATTTGGTAAATTACTTGTTTTTTGTCTAATTGATGAACTTACCTTATTCTGTTTTTGATCTAGACGGGTCCCGTAACTTAATAGTCTCTAAAGCCTTTTTGCACATCACCTCTCTAGTCTTTATAGCTACTAAGACTCTTCTCCCCATACGTTTGATATACCATATTCAACGGAGAATCCTTATGTATTGACTTGGCGTAATGTCTCGAATTTAATGCAGGATAAACTCCATGATTATTTAGGAGTTATGTTAGCTGCCAACACTGCATTTTCTGATCGATCAAGTGCTTTACTTACAGTCCAGACTCTGTCAACGGAGCTAACTTCCTTGCAGTCTAGGATTGAGAAGCTTGAAGCTGCCTCGTCCAAAATATTTGGTGGGGACAGATCTCGGATGCGCAAGATAGAGGAGCTAAAAGAAACTGTCAGACTAACTGAAGATGCGAAATCTCGTGCAGTAACAGGATATGAAGGAATCAAGGTAAAGACCTTTTTTCTGGAAATTTGTTTAAGCTTTTGAGATTCATGCCAAGGAAAATAGCATCCATGTGATATCTTATTTTTCTTTTATTGACTTATAATTTATGATGTCCCATTGCACAAAAACAAAATCTAAAGATGGTAATTTGTTCTCTCTTTCTTTTTAGCTGTGCTTTTCTGTGAGTTGAAAATTTCACCTCCCTATGTGGTATTAGAGCTCTGATCATACGCTTATAATGCAAAAAATTTGAACTGTTATTTGCCATGTCAGAGGCTAACTTGTGAAATTGCGTTGCATGATGTGTAAATAATCACTGTAAATTGCTTTTCGTTCGCTGATGCATTCTGGCTCTTCATTCACTCCGTTAATATTAGGTCGTAGTTTGTGTTATTTGGAAACTAGATTCTATTCAACATGCCCACGCATCCAACCTCACTGCCCAAGTAAAGCTTGACCTCACTTTGTCTTAAGGAGTAGTTATAGCTGCTGGCCTTGTTGATAATTTTAGCTGCGGTCTATAAATCGAGGACGCATTGATATCCAACTGCAACACTAACTTACGCTTCTTCAGAGCCATACATGATGCATCCCTGCAATAAACAAAGTAAAGAATGGTTTCCCCTACACTTAGACTAGCAGAAATGGAGAAGGGCAGCAAAATCCGATTCTCCATCTTCTGTCTACTAACCTAATGCAATTATCCTGCCGAACTCTGTCAGTGTCATATCAATTACATAATACTCGCTACATGCTTATATTTGTTAGCAAAGCATATATTTGGTCCTAGTTTGCTTTCGTATTTTTGCATATGTAGTTTGATGAGAATGCGATTTCTAGCTCGCTGAATGAAGCACGTAAGGCACTGTATGTCATGATGAAATCGTATGCAAGTCGTATAATTTATGACTGTAATGTGTATGCAGGAAAATAACAGGAGCGAACTTGAAAGGCTTGACAAAGAAAGGCATAACGACTTTGTGTGTATGGTGAGAGGTTTTGTTCTTAATCAGGTATCTAAATCTTCTGTACGAAGTCTCGTCTTGTTGCGTACCATTTTGCATATATTTCACTACGCGTGACATTTTTTCGCTTAAGGTTCTAGACTGGAAAACTATATGCTAAGTCATGCCTTTTATAACAGGCAGGATATGCAGAGAAGATGGCAAATGTGTGGGAAAAACTCACGGAGGAAACCAGTGAATACGTCAGAGAAGGAAAAGCCGATAGCTTTTAACTATCAATCTTTGTTGTCAGCTTTTCCATTGTTTTCCTTTCTCTCTCTAAATGTACGTATACCATTACAAAACTATACAAGTTACGAACTGACATCCCATTGTTGTGTACTCTAATTAAGTTTGACCAATACCAACCAGAGTTTGCGCCTTGTGGGCAATCATTCAAGCGAAAATTAAAGGAAAGAAAAGGTAGCCTATACGACCACTTTTTTGTAATCCAATCTATCTTTTTATAGAATATGCGCTGAGCATTTTGATTAAGTAGGTCTCTTGGCAAAAGCCACAGACCTTATTTTTTTGCGTCTATCCAATTCCATATCTAAGAGGGAGAAAATGTGAAGTGGACTATAACACGGGAGTAAGGGTTTAAACCATTTGTTTTAACTAATTTTGGTTAAAAATATTGTAATATGAGAGCGTTTTACATTCTAGCCTTTTTTTTTCTTTAACACTATAGCATGTAAAACTTTTACACTGTAGTAACTAAAAGTTTTGATTGAAACTAATAATGTCCAACACCTTAACATCTTTGTCACAATTACTTGACCTACTAAAGTATTACTATTATAGCTTCTTGGATTAATTACAAAAATTCCTTTGAATTATAACTTTCGTGAAACTTTGTCCTCTAAACTTTAAAAAATAGCATCCGTTTTCTTTAAAGCATGAACCGTTAATAAAAATTGTCATTCTGGTAGAATTTTAACAATAAATTGACAAATAATTTTAAAATTAAGAGTATTTCAGTAATCCTACTTAAAAAAAAACACGATAATTGAAATAGTCTATATTGATGTTTAAAAAAAATCAATTAAAAACATACTACAATTGGGATCTTTTTTTTTTTTGTTATATCAAAATTTTCTTTAAAATTTAATTTATTTTTTTTTCATACTCAAAAAGTATTTTAAAATTTAAAAAGGTATAAATACCAATAAAAACTTAAAAAATATGAAAGAAATTTTATTAACACTGTCAGAGTTTTTTCTCTTTAAAAATTGTGCTATATTTTTTTTTTATATTGAACGTATTTATGTTATATTCTTTTTTATTTAACTAACATATACAACTTTTTGAGTATGAAAAAAATAAAATTTTGAAGAAAATTTTTGTATATCAAAAAAGAAGGATTCCAATAGTATAGCCGTTTTAATTTATTTATTTTTAATCATCAATAAATACTATTTTTATCATAGTTTTAATTTTTATGGTTATTTTTAGAACTAGAATTACTAAAATACTCTTTACTTTATAATCATTTGTTAATTTTCCGTTAGAATGACTATTTATGTTAACAACTCATACTTAAGGGTATGGATGTTACCTTTTGAGGTCTGGAGGTCAAACTGTTATAAAAGCTATAATTTGGGGGAATTTTTACAATTAATCCTAGTTTCTTTTTCAAGTTTTTGCTCAATTGTTTTTCCCGTTTCCTTATCAGCCTTGTAAGTGGCGAAGAAAACTTTTGTCGGTGCATAAAGTAGGGGACCAGGAGTAGTTATATAAGAGAAATTGAAGGGCAAAACCAAAGAAAGATGGCCTCAAATTCTTCAAACCAATTCAAGTCTCGTTATTAACGTAGGTAGAAAAGCAACAATGAGGCGAGCAATGAATAGTCGGCAAAATGGGCTGAGTGGGGTTTATATTTATGATTTAATCGCCATCACCATCATCATTATCGAGTAGTAAATGGGGCACCTTCCTTCTTCTGATGCAGCTTTCTAAATCATTATTATCTAGAATCTAATATTTCCTAGTGGTCCAACACAACTGTCTCAACCCCACAGAGATAAGCTGGTAATTTACTCATTAGGGATGATGATGTAACGAACAATCATCACTAGCTTTTACACCTCTAGTTTTTATTGAAAAAGGGGGGAAAAAAATTATGTAGCACACAGCTCTGAATTGTTAAGAGTGTCATATTTTTGTACCTTTGATTTGATATGATTTTGCTATGAATACAACTTTCAAATTTTTCAAAACTATATCTTATTGAAATGAATAAGAAAAACTAACGAAAATTGGGAATGCAAAACGAAAACATAAAAAACACTTTTCAAAACAAACTTGTATTCACACATCTTAAATAGATTTAAAACAAAACAAAATTACAATTGAAGAATGAAAGAATTCATCATCAACTAGTCTCTCTCCTCCTACTCTACTATCTCATATTTTCATGGAACCATAATACACAGCGCAAATTATGGAAACCATTCTTTTCAATTTTTCACTCACTAGTCGAAGGAACTCCGGTTCCATCATCATCATAACTCACAGTCATAGTGTCAAGTGGTCTAATTTCTTCAAGCTGCTGAAGAACCTGCTGAACTTCGGGCCTTACCGAAGGGGAAGGATCGACGCAATGCAAAGCCAGTTTCAAGGTGTTGAGCAGCTCGTCTCCGATGCTAGTTGCATCCCTCATCAACTCTAAGTCAAACACCTCGTTTGTCCACTCCTCTTTCACAATGGAGGCAACCCACTGGGGCAAGTCCACACCATTCATTGCCTCGCCCGGAGACTTCCCCGTCAAGAGCTCCAACATGATGACACCAAGACTGTACACGTCGGTTTTCGTGTTTGCCTTCTTCAGCTTCGAGAGCTCCGGTGCACGGTAGCCTAGTGCACCAGCGGTGGCAATCACATTGGACGTTGCAGCCGCTGTCATTAGGCGAGAGAGGCCAAAATCAGCTACTCTGGCGTTTGCTTGCTCGTCAAGCAAGACATTGCTTGATGTGAGATTTCCATGGATGATGTTCTCGTGGGAATGGAGGTAGTACAGGCCGCGAGACATGCCCTGCATTATTTTCATTCTGGTTGGCCAATCAACGGGCGTTTCAGGCCCTCTAGCTGCAGAAAATGGAGCAAGCAAATAAAAATTAATAATTAGATTAGTATTATTGGTTTGTTGCTAAATTATTGCATTTTATGGTTTATACCAAAAAAAAATTTATTGTGTAGTATAGAATAAGACTAATAATTGTAAACATTTTAGTTAATTTATGAAATATTGTATAGATATGTAACTGGTATAATAAAGTTTCTTGTCATATCACAATATTTTCGAATTAAGAAATGCACGATAATTTCAGCAAATTTTTAATAAAAATTTGATGGTTAAAAAACTATGTTTTACCGATTTTGTGCCATTGAATTCAAAAGTTTTGAAACCACCGAAGCACATTCTGCTGAAGTTTTAGAACTTAATCAAATGACTAACACCAAAAAAATAAAAAAATAATAATAATAATAAAAACAATAAGGGAGAGTTTGGGTTCAAGTTTACCATGGAGAAATGCTGCAAGATTTCCTCTTGGCATGTACTCAAAAACAAGGAGCTTCTCTGCTTTAGGACCCATGTAATAAGCCCTCAAAGCCAATAGATTTGGGTGTCTGACTTTCCCCAACACATTAACCTCGGTCTCAAATTCCCTCTGGGTCTTTGTGATCTTCTCCCTCAACCTCTTCACCGCAACTTGATGCCCATCTTCCAATGTAGCCTTATACACAGTCCCAAAAGTGCTCTTCCCCATAATCTCAGCCGTTGCACACAAAAGATCGTCTGCCGTGAACACCACCGGCCCCTCAAAGTGCACCAGCTTTCCTCCAGCCTCTCCGCCTCCTGCTTCTGCTTCGCCTCCTCCGACAGGTGGGGCCCCCTTTTCGGCCCTTGCAACAGCCTGACCTTCCTTAGCTTTTGATGCAGCAGTCTTTCTTCTTACCAAGCAGAAGATTAGAATGCAACACATTATTAGCAGAATTATGAGGAGAGCCCCGGCTGCTATGAGAATTATGTCTTTGGTACTTAGTTTGTGGCGGCGATGAGGTTTAGAAACCTCAGGCGATGGAGCTGAAGGTGTTTCTTCAGAAGGGCATTGGGTTTTTGAACCAATGTACCCACAAAGCTGAACATTCCCCACAAAAGAGCTGGCATTAAACTTTTGGGATAGAGGAGTTGGGACCGAACCGGAGAGATTGTTGTATGAAACGTTGAAAATAATAAGGTTTGACAACAAGGCAAAGGAGTCAGGAATTTCTTCGCTTAGATTATTGCGGGACAAGTCAAGTTGTGCGAGTGTGGAAATGTTTCCAATGGAGGCAGGGATTGGACCCCTGAAGTGGTTTCCTCTAAGGTTGAGAACAGAAAGGTTTTGCAATCTCCCAATCTCTTCCGGGATTTGGTTATCAAACTTGTTATCTTCCAAATTCAACACATTAAGTGAGGACAAATTAGATATGCTAGCAGGAATGCTTCCATCAAGAGTGTTGTGATCAAGGGTCAATGATTGAAGAAGAAAAGTAACGTTCTTCTTTTGTGTTGTATTATTACTATGCCTACCCCAGGAGTCACCTGGGATATGACCAGATAAATTGTTGTGGTCAAGAGCAAGAAAGATTAATGATTTTGAGGCAAAAACACTAGATGGGATTGACCCAGAAAGGTCATTGAAACTGAGGTTGAGTTTGAAAAGTTTTGTGGAGTTTGCAAGACTAGGTGGGATAGACCCAGTTAGAGAGTTATTGCTAAGGTCAAGATTCTGAAGCAAAGGACTAAAACCCAAAGAAGGAGGGATTGAACCTGAGAGCTTATTGTTGAAGAGCTGAACACCTCTGAGGCTTGGAAGGAATCCCAAGGAAGAAGGGATTGGACCTCCAATAGAATTGTCATGAAGGCTAAGCTTTCTAAGAGCTTGAAGTTGGTCAATCTTGTTAGTAATTCTACCTCCTAATCCCTTCCATGGAAGCTGTATCACAATAACCTGTCCCTGAGCACACTTTATCCCAACCCAGCCGCCCGAGCAAGCTCCATAGCCACTGTCGTTCCAGCTCCTCAAGAACCCTTTTGGGTCGGAGAGTTCGTGCTTGAAAGCTTGGAGTGATTGGAAATCCGCCGCCGTGACGACCACGCCGTCCCATTCTTGGCTTGAGACTGGCTCAAACACGCATGTGATTATGATCAGTAGCCACAGAAGAAAGTACTGAAAATGCCAATAATATGACGCTATTTTCATCTCAAAGCTGAAAAATTTGCCAACTGGGTATTTGTCTAATCTCTCTAAAGTTGTGGTTTTGGTACTTTATAACCATAAAAAAGTAGAGAAAGTTACGAAAATGGGAAGAAGGAAGAGTATTTTTATGGCTTCCCTCATCGAAACTGAGAGGGAACGAACGAAACAGGAGTAATCACTTGGGAAGAATGACAAGTAGTTAGGAGAGCCAGAATGAAGTGGGGTTTTCTGTGACTGCGAAAGAGCACGTGAGCATCTTTTTTTAGAGAGAGAGAGTCTTGTTGTATTGGGAGAGAGAAATATGTCGGGTGGTGAGTGCATTAAGGTGCAGGGGCTCTTCTTCTTACGGAGCCCAACGGCTAGTTTTCAATTTTTTTTGTCTCTCTCTTCTCTGAGCATTTCCTATATTTTCTACTTTCTATGTTCTTAGTTTTATTTTTTTGATCGTCTCGATCTCATGGTCATTTGAGGGTTGAATCCCGAGTCCTTTTTATCACCACAACCGCCCCCCGCAACGGCCATCTTTTTCAAATGGGACCCGTGCAGGAACAGCAGGGCATCGACTGCAATACATGCAGCCGTTCATGTAAGATTGTTAAGACCATAATGCTCCTGATGTTTGTAAAATTATTAAAAGAGAAATTTAAACAATAATCATTAAAAAAAAAAAAACTCACATCTTGAGGATATTGGAAATTAAAAATTTAACCAAAGTCTCAAATTTGACTTCTCGACTCTTCAAAAAAATTTTTGGCATTTTGACTATTGATAACATTTTTGGCATTTTGACTATTGATAACATTTTTCGTTCAACATGATGACATCAAGTTTAGATCTGTTGTTCTATTTTTCTGTCCTATTGATTGTGTCATCAATTAAATTTTGACACATCATTTAAACTTAACAATCTAAACATATAAATAGGACCTAAAAACAAAAAGTAATTAAAAAATTCACTTATATATTAAAATTTTATTAAAGACAACCAATTTGACAAGAAAATAAAACAGTAAATATTGGTCCGATAATATCATGAAACATTTGGGTACATCTAATTTACTTCAGTATAACAGTCACCGTTATTAATGTTGAATTGTATTTATTGAATGTTATAGGAAACAAATAGAGTTAAACGAACGAACCAATAATGTTATCACGTTAAAAAAAAATATTGCTAGTAATTTGTTGCATTTTTTACATTCAAATTGTCGATTTATACTCCAAATGCATGGCATAATGTTGTAAAAATCCCCTATTAAAAAGTGACATTTCAATCCATTTCGGATTACTAAAAAGAACATGAATGGCTGACAATTTGATGATTACTATGAGGAGCCTTTTTGTTTGTTATAATATAATACCGTTGGATGAATAATCAATAATCTATTGTGAGATTCTTACAAAATGCACGGATGGCAGAAAGGTTATTGAGAAACAAAGAGTGCAGAAAAAAAGGACAGAAATTGATGATTTGAGCTTAGTTCGGAAAAGTTTTGAGTTGGGACTTCAATCAATGGCTTTTTAGTTTTAACCTCAAATTCAAAGTAGTGGAAAAGTGAGTTGGGACTTCATCTTTTTGCCTCAAACTCGAAAGTAGAGAAGGGTCATCTCATCAGCCAAACTTTGAGCTCCTTCATTCGACCACATCCACGTCACCTAATGGCTGCTAGTCATGTGATGATAGTCATGATGATATCATCACATGACTAGCAGCCATTAGGTGACGTGGATGTGGTCGAATGAAGGAGCTCAAAGTTTGGCTCCGCTTGTATACCTGTTTGGTGAAAAAGGTTTCCCATTTTGCATTTACGATCTGGTTTAGTGGTCTTTGGCAATTGCATTTAGAAACAGAATAGCAACTTGTTGACTTGACAATTTTTTTTTTATTAAGAAAAATTAATTAAGATGAATCTTTTAGAACCATATACCAACGTCCCACGATTGTCAAACTGTCCAACAAAGGTCACAGCTGAAAAAGAACAAAAATCATTCCCATATGAGCAAAAATCATCTCCCTTTTACCTTGTCTTGGGATGAGAAATCCAATCTATTTTTTTTTGTTTAAATAGTAAACGGATTTAAACCACAAAATTTTTAAATGAAGTGTACTGGTTGATTAGACACAATTTAAAATACCAAAGATTTAAATTGCATCAGATTTGCGTGCTCTGGTATTTAGCACCAGTTAGTAAGTTCATTCCCATCAAGCCAGATGAAAGGGAGGAAAAGGTTGAAAAAAGCTGAACGTATGGCATTCTTAAGTTTGCATTTTGTTTCGCCACAAGTTTAACTCCGCATAGGAAGCAGTTCGGCTTATGCTCAATCGGATTCAACTAGATACACTCACGTATTAAAGAAAATACTCGAACAATATTATTTGTATCAGGCCTAAATCATTTTCACACTTTCCCTTGCCAAATATAACACTGCCATTGATAATAGCCATTGCATTGAAAATGGCATCCACAAAACTACAAGGAGTGTTCAAACGACAAGCTTCCTCTCTCCTAAGCATTAGCTGAGATTGCTCGAAATTATAAATCCTGGATTAATACATGGAAAAATACCAGACCCATTTTACAAGTTAACTAACGAGAACCAAACTGCCACATGCCCTGTCTTCACAAAGACAACACATGCAGGTTCAACAAAAATCTGAGTTCTGATAGAGGATGTCTGGATTCTTGATAAGTGAGTCGTGGCGGTCCCCCCGCGAAATGCCCGGATCTCACAAGCGAATGGAAAGTTACCTGTACATTAGATCTCACCTGAATCAAATCACCTCATCTATCCTCCTAAAGAGTTGTTTGGTTTTAAACCCCAATTCAAACAGAAGTACTAGCGCACCATATCTTAGGCCTAGGTTGAGACTTGAGAGAGCCCTCACAGCCCAGGCACAACAATGTAATTGCCAGGGGCAAGCTTTACTCTTGAGCTCATAGGCCGTCGGTTGGGCCTCTAACCGGAGCTCCGCTACGCCAAAAGTGAGAGAAACCCCGTCCCCTCTTTCCTTTCTTGCGCCCCCATGTCACACGAAAGGCACATGGGGGGCAAAAAAAAAAAAAAAAAAAGATCCTATCAACTTGTTTCGATCCAGACAATAATAGGGTAATCAGCTTAGTCTTACTTCACTCTTTTACAACTCTGGTGAGTTTAAGCTTTAACTAATGCTGACCTAAGTCATAGCAGTTCCACTCACTTGCTTCACTTCCATCGTATCAAGGCAACAAATTTAACAAACTTAACAAGCATTAGAACAATTGGAATCCATGTAAATAACCATGTTACGGAACAAAATGAAAACTTGAAGACAATACCTTCAAGAAACAATGAAGCAATAATAGCAGAAACGTTGTCTCAAAATGAATAATTGAACAATAATAACAAAACAAAGATAGGAGAACATAAGAAATGAATGTAATGAGGACTAAATTTATCAGTACAAGGAAAAAGTTTACATCTTGCGGCAATATCGGAACAAATTTAGTTCAGATCCGAATCCAAGCTACAAAAGACCCTAGCACTTGTTCTGTAATCTCTCAAATAAATCTTTCTAACAAGAAAAACAAGAATCATCGATTGCAATTTTCAGAGACAAGAGTGCAATAAAGATTCACTCTAACAAACCTCGACGCCATGACTAGGGCACAGTGAAATTACTCTACACGCGTGAGGCGATTGAGGGAGCGGCGGCTGAGGCGGCGCCGCCGAGGAAGGAGAGGAATCCGGCGGTCGCAGGCTCTTGATCGTCCAGGAAAAGGTCCTCCGGAACCCTAAACGCACCGTGAGCGCAGACGAGGGCGAATCCGACCATTAGCGCCGAGATCAGAAGCGATCCGACGCTGGAGACGAAGACGACGATCACCGTCACCACGATCAAGCCGATTAGGGTTTCAGTGTCGGAGAAAGTGCGGCCAAGGATGACGAGAGGCTGATCGGATGGCTTGAAGAGGTAGAGGAAGGCCCAGGCAGCGAGGAGGGAGAGGAGGACGAGGAGAGAGAAAGGATGGGAGAGAAGCGACAAGGCGAGGATGGCAGCGATCAGGGTGGCGTAATTGACGCGAAAGTAGGAGAAGTTCTTGCGGATCCGAGAGTAGGCATCGGAGAGGGAGTCGGGTCGGGCCATGGCGCTACGGTCGACGAGCTCGAGCCATGGGCGGCGCTGGGAGAAGCCATTGCGGAGGGAGGCGGAGAAGCGTGAGAGGAACGCGCGAAAGGCGGGGGTGGCTATGGGCGGCTGGGCGGCGGCGCCGGCGGCTGCTTGAGAGCCTGAGATGGGGAGTGTCGGTGGGGAAGCCATGGAAGGCAAGTTGGATTGACTTCCGAAAATGGAGAGAGATCGAGAAACAAGGGAGGGAGAGGGCTGGGTTGTGGGAGAGAATATAGTAGGCCCCTAATCGGAAAGGGTGAACAGAGAAATGATTCTCTGCGTGGAGGAATATTAGTGTTCAAAGCGTGTTCAAATTGGACGGTGCAGATTAAGCATGTTGATCAACTATATACGACATCCTGTACGCCTACCTTTTTTTTGGTTTTTTTTTTGAAAGGACGATTTTTTTTTTTTGGAAATCTTGTAAACCGACTTATTTGTCATAACAGTTATATATTGTTTTATTATATATAAAAAAGTAGAAGTAAATTTCACCGTAGTTTGTTTTATTCTTTTTGTCTTTAGTTATTTTCTTTGCTTTTGGAAATGGTGGAGGGTTCTTAATCATTTTTTCTAATTGGTATATTTTATCCGTTTTGTTCTTACTGGTTTTCTTTAGGCTTTTTTGTGCTAGGGTTTCGGTCATCTTATTTTTGTTTTGTTATATTATCGTCTTGTCTTTTTTTTTATTGCTTTTTCCTTGCCTCTTTGCTATGACGTTTTTGTCATTTGATGCCAAAGACCTATACTGCATATTCCTCTCTTGATTTTCTTTCGTAGTTTTGTTGTTGCGTCATTCTTCCTTCTTTGCCTTTATGCTCTCTCTTGTATGTTCGATTTTGGTTTTCGCTGTCTCCTTTGATGGCTAATGTTTCACGACAATATTTGTGGAAACTATATAGAACTCAACGTATAAAAAACATATAATAATCATTGCCACATAAGAAATATAATCAAATGTAAAATACATTAAATACATATATAGCCATAAAAGAAATAAACACAAAATCGATATTAAAAAAAACATAATCTAAACTTGATTAGCACTTATTTTAAACTATGACAAAACACTAAACTCATAAAAGTATACCAATAGTGAGTAAAACACCGGACCCAAAAAGATTGACCACAAGATAAAAACATATTTGCTAATTTATATAAAATATCTTTGGAAATCATTTATTATTTTAAATATAATTTTAATAATCTTTTACCATTTCAATTCTGAAACAAAAACAACTGAATCAACAAAAAAAAAAGTTTAGTGACTAGGTTATATTACTACTTTTTTCATTGACAATACAAATAATCCAACATTTTAACTTCCTTAATAATTATTGTTATTAATTTTTTTAACATTCCTATTTTGCAGTGAGGAAGAACCAAAAAAAAGGAGAAAACAAAAGTTATAAAATATTGTAAAAAACTTTCAAATACAATATTATATCAATGTATGTATATATTTGTCTATACATATAGATTAACTTTATACTGTAAACATTTCCAAGTTTTTATATAACATAAATATTCCCTACAGTAATGTGTGGGTTTTGTCTAGTTATTATATATACTAAAGAAGAGGCAAATTTCACTGTAGTTTGTATAGTATTTTGTTGTTTTGCCCTTAGTTCTTTCATTTGCTTTTGGTGTTGGTGGTGGGTGGTGGGATTTGGTGTTGGTGGTGGGTGGTGGGTTCTTCGTCATTTTATCTTCTTAGTGTGCTTTGTCCTTTTTGCCCTTATTTGTCTTCTCAAGGTTTGTTTGGGCTAGGGGTTTTCTAGTCATCTTATCTCTTCCTTTGTTATATCATCGTCTTGCCTTTTTTATTATTTCTTCCTTGTCTTTTTGTTCTGGGCTTCTTTGTCATTTGATGCCAAAAACTCTAATCTTTATATTCCTCTTTTCATCAACTTTTGTAGTTTTGTTATTGCACCGTTCTTTCTTCTTTGCCTCTATACTCTCTCTTGCATGCTTGGTTTTTGCTTTGACCTTCTTATTTAATGGTTGATGTTTCACAGCAATATTTGGACAAACTACATAGAACTCGACGTGTCAAAAACACATAATCATCATCGCCACATAAGAAATGTATTTGAATGTGAAATACATTATATACACACACACACACACACACACACACACACACACACACATTCACACATATATAGCTAAGAAAGAAATAGACACATAATCAATACTACCAAAAACATAATCTAAACCTGATTAACAATTATTTTAAACTATGACAAATCATTAAACTCATAAAAACAAACTAACACTAAGTAAAACACCGAACTAGAAAAGTTTGACGACAATGTAAAACATATTTACTAATTTATATTAAATATCTTTAAAAATCAACAATTATTATTCTAAATACATAGCTTAATAATCTTTTACCATCTTAGTTCTAAAAGAGAAACAACTGAATCAACAAGAAAACGTCCAATGACCAAGCAATATAAATACTTTTAAATCCTTTAATTTACAATGCAAATAATCCAGCATTTTAAACTTCCTTAATAATTATTGTTATTAATTTTTTACATTCCTATTTTGCAACGAGGAAGAACCAAAGAAAAGGGGAAAACAAAAGCTATAAAACATTGTAAAAAAAAACTTTTAAATACAATATTATATCAATGTATGTATACATATATATACATGTCTGTACAAATAGACTAATTTTATACGATAAATATTTCCAAGTTTTTATACAAATATTTTTTTGCAGTAACGCAGGGTTCTCGACTAATACCAAATAAGTGAAAACAAGTCTTGAATTCCTTTTTTTTTTTAATAAAAAAAAAGGTCTTGACAATCGATTCCAAAGGAATAGTAGAAAAATCCTTTTTATCCCCCACTATTCACAAAATTAAAGGTTCCAAAATAGCATATAGTGTATGTTTTAGGTTGGAACTCATAGTTTACCCATGAGTCAAATAAAGTTGCTCAGTAAAAAAACATTACTTGAAGGTGTTTGATAACCAAGTTAGAACGTAGGACATACAATAACATATAAGAGTTTTAAACTGTAACATATTAATTTTTACTTTACTTTATATCATATAAAAGTTTAGTTGAAATTTAGTCATAGAGGGAGCCAATATAGGCTTAGTGGGGGCTTACTTTTTTCTTTGAAATGTTATATATGTGTGTGTGTGTGTGTATATATATATATGTACGTACGTATGTATGTATGTATAGGCATGTATTATATTGTTAATAACAGCCCTCCACTCAAATTTAGCCTTCAACTTGTTAAAATTGACTGATCTATTGAATAGAAAATCAATATATGAATGACAATTTGCTTGTATATATCAAGAAAGACATTTTGAATAGTCTTGATAATAGATTTATTATATAAAATTTTCAAGGCATAAAAATCCCTCAAGGACAATTATGGCGCATTAATATATATTGATTTTGATTAAATTTTTATTTAGTTATTATACCCCACGGACAACAATTTTTAGTTCCGTCCTTGAATTTGGTTCTAGACACTCTTAATATTATTATTTAGGGTAGCTCTAATAGTCCTTGAACTTATAACATTGTGATAATTTGGTCCTTGAATTAATTTAAAAGGCTACAATAGTCCTTGAACTTTTTATATTATGATAATTTGATCATTGAACTAATTTAATAGGCTAAAATAGTCTCTGAATTAATTTTAATAGCAAAATCAGTCCTATGTATTAGTTATTATTACAATTTGAATAGAAAATATCACAGTAGCCTTCACTTTACGACACAGCTCTCTACAGCACTAAACTCGCATCACCCCCTTGCTGCACCCTCTTTGTGATAAAACCTCTATGTAGCTACCCCACCAGTTACCTCACCCGACTAGCCACACTATAGTATTGTGTTGTCATAGTACCACATGTCTGTCATCACTATTTTAGCATATTAAATTAATTTTAAGACCATATTGTCACAACGTTAAAAGTTCAGAGACTTTTTTAGTCTATTAAATTAATTTAAGGATTAAATTGTTACAATATTAAAAGTTCATGGACTATTCTAGCCCCTTAATTGATTTCAAGGACCCAATTGTCATAATGTTAAAAGTTCAGGGACCTCTAAAGCTATTTACCATATAATTTATAAAAATGATGTCATAGTAAATCAATGACAGCGATCCTGAAGGACCCGCCAAAAGATAAAACCTTCCTAAGTTGTAGTATAGTCGTTATTGAATAAAGCAGTGAGCAAGGGTTGTTCTTGCAGGATAACTGGGTCTAATTAATTAGTTAACAAATTTAAAAACCTATATTTAAACTAAATACAAAGATGGGGGATTTAGATTTTTAACTAATTTGATAATTAAAATAAAAATAAATAAATCAAATATAATTAAAACTAGTCATAGGATTTTTTACCACCACTAAACATTAATTATACATATAATCATAGAATTATTTCTAATTTTTTTTTATTGAGACTAAAAGCCATAAATAGTGAGAAGTTTTACTGCCTCAATCCTTCTTTACAGTATAGATTTAATAAAATCAACATTTTATTAAACCCCTTCTCCTCAAACAACTTAGGAGAAAGCTTGCAAAGTTTAATATAACGGAAGTATTATGTTGAGAAAGATTGGTCGATCTAGGCTACAAGCAAGCAAAAACTTGGTTTATTCAATCTATATTGTATTCCACGTCACAATCATCCAAATTTCTCGCAGCAATTATGTGTCATGATTTGCTACTAATGGCTAAAATTGTAAGACAATTATGGATCAAGCATTCTAACCTAGTATTAGACAAATCTCTAGTCATACCTAGTTGTACACCTAAATATAACAAAAAAATAACCATAAATATGAAATTATAGTGAAACACAAACAATCTTAAATAGAAATCTAAAAATTATTAATACAATTTTTACATAATTAAGTTTAGAATTTAGAAATCATCTATAATCAAAATACAAACTAAAATAACATAAATACAAAAGAAAATAGAGAAAGAGTGAGAGAAAAGATTAGATTTGATGCCAAAAAGCCGCTGCTTCTATCAGAGCTCTCCCATGGCTCATCATCTCCTTATCTTCCTTATTCTCTTCAAGAAAACCTAGAAAAACACTTCAAAAAAAGTCTAGAAACTTCCTCCATCTGAAACACTCCGAAAAAGGTCTAGAAACTTCCTCCATCTGAGATATAATGATGCTTATACCTCCTAGGTTTTAGGAATAGTAAAAATTAGGTTTTTAGAGTCAAAATGAGCCAAAAACATGTTGGAGGCACTGCCCGCACAAGATTTTTGTGCGACTGCACAAGAGAGACTACCAGCAGCCATGTTGGGGGGAGCCAGGCGCTCGACAACTTGCGGGGGCATGTAGCAGGCATTGTCTAGGGGTTGCAGGGGCGCTGATGGGCACGCGGGGCGCATTGGTGGTCACGTTGGGCACACAAGCGTGCTGCTGGGCCGCGTTGGGCGCTCGGTTGGCTGCTGGGCTTGTTGGGAGGCCTGCTTAGTGCAAAATGGGGATACAGTGTGCAGGAAGGGTGCTGTAGCTCATGTGCTTGGCCTTGGTGCCATTTTTGTTGTTTCTCAACTGTTTAAAGTCTGAATTGCGTTCAACGACTTCCACTAGATTCCAAATTGAATGCTTGATATTTATTTCTTCAAAAATCTTCATTTTTCACCTTCTTGTTATTCTTTAGTATTAAAATACCTGAAAACATAAAATAAAAATAAAAACACAAGATTACTCAAAAAAATTAGACAATAAATGCAAGGAAAATGATGCAAAAATATAACAAAATATACACTTATCAATCGAGGATGCGTAAATGACTGTAAAACATCTTATACGACTTGACTTGAATACAAATTACAAATCTGCAACAAAACAACGCCATGGTAACGACATCATATAAAACAATTTAATAATCTTTCGTATAAATTAGCAGGAGGAAGAGAAGATGGCCTAGTAAAAACATCAGAACAAAGGAAACGACATCATAATACGATGTACAACAAAATGAAATGCTTTAAAAAATTAACTAATCGAAAAAAAAAGAAAAAGTAAACAAGTTATTAAATAGAAAAGAAGTCGCTTCTATCACAGTCCAGGATTAGTTTTAGCAAGGGCACAAAAAGACGTACAAATTATATAGGAAAAATGTATAAACTTCTTATAATATTATACGAAGGAAATGGTTTTTTTTTTTTTTTTGAGATAAGATGACGATATGCGGAGGAAATGTTATAAAAAAAATAATTAAAAAAGAAAGTGGAGATGATCTTGAACACACGTTTTTTTTTTCTCTTTTTTGAATGATTGAAATAATTTTATGGGGATAAGTGTACTTTAGAAAAATAAATAAGACAAAATCTGTCCTGATTAATTGACTAAAAAGCAATTAAAATTTTTAAAAATATAAATGGTTTTAGTGGTGATGCCATCAATCAATGCAAACTTTAAAAAGTATAAAAAGAAAGTGAGAAGTAAATTTAAGGAATAGGGATAAATAAAGGCACTTATCAAAATACAAACGAGGACATTAATTAGAACTCTAATGTACTTCTTATGGATTTTTTCCCAGAGGGCCCCTTGGCCGGCTTCTACTTTTTATTGTCCCGTAACCTTAATACCTTATTCTCACTGACCACCACAGGTGTCTCAAAAAAATATGTAATTATAGAGGCTGAGAATCATGATGTTCAAGGACAACTAGCGGGTCAGTTTGGGAAATTCCATTTTTGTGCAGTTGTTTTAAAATTTTACAACTTTTATGAGAAATTTTTAAAAATAACACTTCCAAAGAATATGAAAATATAATTAATTATAGGTGTTTTAGGTTAAGATTACGTAAACATGTGTTATCTAAAGGCTTTTTGCCTTCAAGAAGTGGTAAAAACCAAAAGAAAAGCAAAAAAAAGCAATAAAATACAATAGTAATAACAAAAAAAGTAGTTTACTATCTAATTTGCTTAACAACTAACATTCTTGTGGCAAGACCAAAAAGCCCGTGATGTATTACCTAATTAATTTACTCAACAACTAGCACTCATGCTGTAAGACAAAAACGTCGTGGATAGAGTGATGTAAGAATTGAAGGAGAGGATCGGTGAACTCTCTTTTTACCCTTAAGTAAAAATAAAAAATAAAAAAAGATCTTGCATAATACAATCATTTTTAAGTAAAAAAAGAGAGAGAGAGAGAGAGTTCCGGGAAGGGGGGGTTAAGTCAAGAGAGAGAGAGAGTTCCCCCGGGGGGGGTGGTGTGGTGGTGGGGGTGGGGGTTTAAAAAAAATCAAAAGATATAATCCACACATTGACAGCTTTTTTAGTTATTTGAAAAGAAAATGTAAAAAAAAAAAAAAATCCATAGAATTAATCGACCTTTTTACTTTTTTTTAATGAGAAATATTTGATTGTCACAACATAGTTATTTTTAAATTATTTAAAATTCAAATTTATATTTTATGTTTTAAAACTTAATCATTATGACAAAAATAAATATAGTACTTGAAATAACGTTCTAACACAAAATAAAAATAATATAACAAATATGTTATTTTCATGCTCTTGATGTTTAGTGTATCAAGTAACACATACATGACTTATTCCTAGTGTTAATTGTTGACAGTCTTAAATGTATTATTGATATTAGTAATTGTATTAACGATGATAGATATTAGTATACCCGTAAATCATTATATCAACATTAATATTCTTTTAGTGCAAGTGTATAACTGATATTAGCATTTGTATTAGAAATTATTATTATTGGCTAAGAACCATTTCAAGGAACAATATGCTTTTATTCTTAAAAAAAAGGAAGAATTAATGTACTCAGCTCAAAAGCAACAAATGCATGATTTATGATATTCCTAGTGCTAGATTCGGCTGTCCCAATTCATAGTTTCGGATTCCGGTATATAAACTAAGAAGTCTGGTCTATATCTTCATCGATAATCACTTTTTTTTTTTTCTTTTTCAGCCGAAAGGAAAGGCTAAGTTATCAATTTATGGTTACAATAAAGCTTTGTACTTAATTTCCCTATAAAAGAAAAAACTTCGTACTATAGAAAAAAATGCTAAATTTGCTCCTGGGTTAAAAAAAAAATCTACCGGTAAATATAAATATATATATATATATATATATTAACCATAAAATTTACAAAAAAAAAAAAATGATTGTGATCAAATTTAAGGATTTCAAAATATGACCGCCGATGGGTTTACAATGAAAAAAATCCCAAACAAAGTAGCTTAAATTGGAGACGTAAATGTGAGATTTGGAATCATAAAAGTTTCAATTTCACAATATAGTATATGAGAGTTTTACATTATAGTAAACTTTTATTTTAGATATTGTAAGATATGAGAGCTTTTGCATTGTTTGTAGTTGAAACTATATGGTTTGAACTACACCCCAAAATAACCTAATTGTATCATATATTCTAGCTAGTTTGTATTTGTACGTACATTTACAAGTCAAACTTCTTGTGGATTTGTACATTATGTATGTATGACGCTTGCATTAAGGTGACATTTTGTGTCGACGAGTCATATTTGTGTGGGGTTAAGGTTCAACATATACAGAAAATACCTCAACACTAATATGACCCATGACACGAACGAATTAGAAAATCCAAACACTATTAGTTTTTTAGGAGCATTGGTTAAAACATTGGTTTTAACCAATTTAGGTTTAAAAACACTACAGCATGTAAGAACTTTTCTCTATAACATAGTTTTTCTTAACACTATAGTATGTGAGAGTTTTATACCGTAATAATCAAAAGTTTTGGCTCTAAATCACATTGCCAAACACCACATAACATGAGCCACTCTAACACAAGTTGATATGAACATGATCTATCCTAACTCTTCACTTATGTAACATGTAACCCTCAAGCAACCTCCAACCTGAAATCAACTTGTAACATTTTGAAACTTTAGTCATGTGTTTGGAGAATTAATTGGTTTTAACTAAAACAATATAAAGCAAAAGCTATTGTATAAAGCTCTCATATGCTATAGGTTTCTAAACATCTTGTAAATAAAATTTGTGTCAAAATTACATGAAAAGTAATACAAATACATATTTTGTCAAAATTAATTCAATTTCATGCGACAAGCAAATCCAATTTATTGTCAAATTATTGATAATACTAGAGCAATTTTTTTTAAAAAAAAATAATATAGCAATAAGTTATGAGTCAATTTACTGCCAAACTTAACGTTGAGCGGGTTCACAACAACATGGCCTGTTTTTGGATGATTCAAATTTAAATTGATACGAAAATGATCTACAACTTATTCTTTATATTTTTTATACTAACCCATAAAAAATTGTGTTGTGGTCGTTATGTCACAACCCATATTGTCAATCCTAGCTTACACATATGGTCCGAAGTTTTTAATTTTTTAATTTTTATTTTTTGAGCTTGGGTTGGCATATTACCGTTGGTTAAGCAGTGCTGATGCGTTGATTACTAACTAAGCTTTCTCCTTTTGTTTCTTCTTTCCAAAGAGATAGGAATGATCAGTCAAAACATGCGCGAAACTACTTGTCGTAGCTACTTCTAAGACTTTCTTATTGGCTAAAGTCTTGACATTCATAATTCGTAATAAAAAAAATTAATGGCAACTAATTATAATCAGCATCTGGCCTTCTTAAGAAATAATAAAAAAGTACACCAAGTACATAATGGCTGCAGATTCCATCACGTTTTTAATTAGGATTAGTTACAAAAACTCTTCCAAATAATATCCCTGAAATGGTTTATTTTTGATCTTCAAACAATAACATTCATCCTTATTGAAATATTAGCACAAAAACTTTCTACCAGTACTTTTAAAAGAAATAACATGTCACTAAAAAAATGATAGGGTGTTTGAAGCATCGGTTTCAACCTATCAACTATAATTATGAACAGTATAAAACTTTTTGTTGCTACAGTATAAAGCTTTCACATGCAACAATTTTTAAACTTAAAATGTCAGTTACAACTGAAGTTTCAAATGAAAACTAAGGGCCATTAAACAGTTAGTTAGCAATTACCTCCCCATAAACTCAACAAAAGTGAAGGACTCAAAAAAATTTTACATAAATTTTTTTGTTTTTTTTCCTTAACAATTAGAATTTTTAATTGTATTAATTTTTAAATTCTAATTAGTTTTAGACATAATAGAGTTTCAATAATATGCCAATTTTTAGAAAAAATCCTACGAGAATAAGCTTTAAGTTAATATTTCATAAATTAGAAAAAACAAATGTTACATTTTGAAGATAGAGAGTACATTAATATTATTAAAAGGACTATGAAGGAGAATTTTTTGCATTAATCCTTTTAGTTATATATGTTGGCGAGTAGGGGATACATATATGCCAAATAATTAATCATACATACACTAGTTTCCTTGTTTTCCGATTAGATACCATTTATGTTGTGCCTCAATAGAGACCATGCCTATTGCTAGATTTTGTTTCTGTCTCCTTTTTATGCTCTCCTTAATTATATCATACCATATTAATTAAAATACTACATTAATTAACATGATATAACAATTAAAAGGTCATATCAATTAAAATATTTTAATTAGCTTAGTAAGATATCATACGGGGACAAAAAAATGATTGAAAACAAAGATATGTGAGCCGTATCTTGATAGGTTCAATAATTACTCTTTTCAATTTGCAAGCAATTCATGGATCATTTACAATAAGAAACAACCTTATCCATATTTTATCAAGCTTTAGTGGCCAGATCTTATGATAATTAATTATGTTTTTTGAAGTCAAATCATGGCCAAAATTTCTTTAAAATCCTGTAAAAGTTAGGCAAACATCAAAATGTCTTCAACAGAGGAAACTACATACACATATATGGAGCCAAATCTTTTGGTTTTTTTTTTTTTTTTTTCCTTTTCTAATTTTGTCTTTCTTTTCTTTTCTTTTTTCTCCCCCTAGAAAAAGCCAATTCTTTTGCCTCAACAAGAAGCTAATTAGCTGATATTCCTTGTAGTGCTGGTCTAACACAAAATAATTAAACTTATTGCTTTGTCATTATCAATAAAATACGTATATGGGTTAGGAGGAATCTTCTCATATTTGCTTTGTGCAATATGTAGTAGTAAATTTTCCTTGCACAACTATCCATCTACGACTCTACAAGGTTCCTCCTCAATGCTAATCACCTAACGAATCATTCCCTTTTTGACCCCCTTTTATTATTTTTATTTTTATTTTTTTTCCTTCTTTACGAATCAAAGAATCCAAACTTTTCTTCTAGTATTGAGCAAGTCCTTAAATATATGATCATTTTCAGTTTAGTCCTTATCAACATAGAGAGACAAATTAAGAAGTTAATGATAAACTTATTAACTTCATATCATTTTCCATGGCATCTTGTGTGTTTCCCGGTGTATTTTCATGGATTCAGAATCTTCCACAAATCACTGATCAATGGCAAAAAATTTCCAATAATAATATTTCCCTTTGCCTACGTCCCTCAACTTCAATATCCCAACCATCTCTCAACCTCAATCTCACCATATCAAAAAACAACCAAACCCCATTTCTTTGTTTCTCCATAATAGCCGATTTTAACCTTCCCATCTCTCTTTGGACCTCAAAACCCCTCAAAATCGCCTCCAAATTATCATTATCCAATTACGATAACTCCCTAGACGAACAAACCATATTATTGCCTCTTTTTCGCAACTTCATTGAAGACGTTCTTAACCATGGCTCAAACAACAATAGCAACAACAAATCCATTTTTAAATTCCTTAGAGTAGACGATCACTCCATACCAAACGTCAAGGAAACTTTCAACGTCGCATTTTTAACCCTTTTCTTCCTCATTTGCATCTACTAAGCCCCGATCGATCTCCGCCAGGACTGCCTCGACACAATCAAGAACCACTTGGCGAATTGCCGGTCGAGGAAATCAACGAAAGTGCTCATGAAAATGTTGGGGTCCAACTTGGAAGAGCAATGAATGAGGTCCGTAAACCTTGCCGTGACAAACTGGATTGCCGAATTACTCGAAGCCAGTGGCAGCCGAAGAAGCCTGATCAAAAAGCCGTCGCCTCTCTTCTCCTACGCGGTTTCGACGCTCGGGTTGTGGAAAGTTCAGCTCTATTGCCCTCTCGTCGCCATGAACGTGGAGAGAAGTAGTTCTAGCAGTATTACTAGCACTACAACTTCTTTAGGTCATGATTATGATCAAAGGTTGCAATTCTCTTTGAATTACCACCAGCTAGAAGGTGTTGTACAATTCAATTACAAGGTCGTGCCTCAAGAGTCTTGGGTTGGTGTCATGGTAAATATAGACAACATAAGGTAGGTACATGAATTGGCAAATTGCTCACTTAATTTTTTTCTGTGACAAATTATCCCAAAATATTAAATAGGGTTGTAGAGTGCACTAAATTAATGAATTGGTGAAGTTAAAATTTGGAAGAAACATTCTCATTATTTGAAATTTTAATCTTCTTTCAAACGAGCTCACTTATATATGTTTCGTCAATCTTTTAATGTTTATATTCGATTTAAAAGTACTTTGTAACCGTTTTATTAAATTCATGGATGATTTGCTATTTCAAAAATTTATGAAATAACTTGCGATAATAAAAAGTTACATGGGCATGAGTGCCAAATACCTTAACTGTTATATCAGTTTATTTATTCCTAAAGATTATAAAAATATCTCTCCTCTAATTTTTCTTTGAGCTATGTAATGAACTGCAATATTCAGATGTAAAAGGTTAGCTCTAAAAAGAATTGAAAATAGAGGGAAGGTTCTGTAATTATAACACAATATTTGTGATTTGTTCCTTGGTTTAGTACTATATATATTATTTCTTAAAAAATTATGGCCTTAAATTAATTACTCCTAAAGCTTATGGGAGTATAGAGTATTTCAAATTATAAATAGCGAACTCTCTTCCGGCATGTTTTATTAGGGGAAGCCAATATGACTTCACCTTATTAGATCAACACATAGAATTCTATTAAAATTTAGTCGGTTTGGATGTCTCAACTATATTATTGTTACAAAAAAAAAAAAAAAAAAAGAAAGAATCAAAGTACTGAAAGGTCTGAATCAATAAAGCCTTGATGAAACTTGTGCCAATAGGGCAATTTCTATTATGTTCTTTTTCCCTTTAAAAGCTTCAAATTAAAAATAAGAGCTTCAATAATGTGTACATTAATATTCTTTTCCCCCCTTTATACAGATGTGATATTATTAAGCTTCTAAACGACACACTAATGTCCGAGCGCGGTGTTGGGTCAGCAGAGAAGCACTTCCCTTCACGAATATCCTTACAACTCACCCCAACCATGCAAACCAACATCCTAAGCGTTTCAGTGAGCAAGTCTTCCGAGAATCCTGCAAGGGAGATTGGCCTAGAGAAAACCATAGAAGCCGGTTTCGAGCCGCCAAACCCTTACTTGGGGCTCAAGGTATCCGCGACGGTGACGATGAGCCTGAAGCCGTGGAAATTCAATGCATCTGTGCACGGATACAGTGCAAACCTGAATTGGTATCTCCATGATGGTTGAATGGAAGAGAGGTGTTCTCTTCTAAGCCATCAATGATTGCCTTGATGAACCCAAAAGTTTGGTTTAAGCATAGGTACTCTAGTGCTTACCGGCCTTTTACTAGGCAAGGAGGAGTCGTTTTCGCCGGCGACAAGTATGGCGAGAGTGTGGTGTGGAAGGTGGACAAAGCCGCCATGGGAAGGGCGATGGAGTGGGAAATAAGGGGATGGATTTGGTTGACCTATTGGCCTAACAAGTATAGAACGTGTTATACCGAGACTAGGAGGTTGGAGTTTAGGGAAATCCTTAATCTTGTGACTTGTTAGACTAAGAAACCTAGAGGGCTCAGAAAGTGATTATAATGTTGTAATTTAGGGATTATTTTTATGTAGTAATTTGTGGATTTTAAGATTGGAAAAAAGTTGAAAACTACTGTTTGTAGTACCCACACGCATTAGCGATGTATGCAACGTTGTCATAGTTATATATGTTACCAAATATAATGACCACGTTTAACAAAAAAAAAAATGAAGAAAAAAAGAAAACATTTCCATACAATACATGACGCTTTTAATTGGCATAGAAAATAATTCTGTTGTAGAGTATCCTAATATGCAGACAATATTTAATTTCAGACTATAGAATTAATCTTGACAAAAGTTATAATGGTTTAAATTTAAGTTATTCATCTTTTTGTGCAAAAATTTGTGCAAAAACGTACAAGAATCAAACGTAAATTAGCAATTTTGACCGTTGAATTCAAGGTTTGGGAAGGTTAAAGGTGATGTGTCTTTTTGTTTTTTGTTTTTTAAAAGAATTTTTATGGCAGGAAAAACAATTTTGCTTCATTTGTAAAACAAAGTATTTTAGCTGCTGAATTAGGATTTGAACGTTTTGATCAATGATTGTTCACGTTAAAATTTGTAGCATGAGATACATAACTGTTTTCAGTTACAGATTAGACCGTTAAAAAGTTAGTTCAACAGTTAAAAAATCCATGCTTCATAAGTTGAGTAAAATTATCTTTTCCACCATAAAAATTGTTTTTTTTTTAATAGGAGGGTAATGTGTTTTTACAACATCACTTGAAGAAAGAGGCAAAACGACAATGCTTTACAAAAGAAAAGGGAAAAAAAAAACTTTTAAGGCCTTTCATCATTTTTTGAAATTTGATTGGATGTTTTAAAGAATAGTTAAAACTTAAAATATTGGTTTCAAAATTATAACATGTAAGAGTTTTATATTATAACAACTTTTTAGTTTTTACTATAACTGTTGAGAGTTTTATATTCTTTATTGGTTGAAACCAATGGTACCAAACAATCGCTGAGTGTCGTACCCCTCTCGAAACTTATAGTTGCATCGTACCCCTCGAAACTTATAGTCGCATTTGCACCCTTTCAAGGCCTTCATCGTTTTTTATTAAGAAAAATTACATATTATAGTATACTTTTAAAAATTGTGTTTAATTATATCAAACTATAATTTATATTATATGTTAAATTTGGCCACAATTTTCCTTTTAAATTTGGGTGTCGTATGACTTGAAACTTATAACAACCACACGACACGCCGTATCACAGCAAAAGGCCCATATCGTCGTCGTGAATCCCAAAGGAGTGCCAGACAAGAGCGACATACGTGGACAACCACCCCGGCGCACATTAGTGAGAACCAGTCTGTGCTAAAACGGAGAAACTGATGAGAGTGGGGGCGGACATTACAAAGCCTTCCCCAACCTCCCCAACTGCTCTTAAACCAACCCCCTCACCCATCACTTTCTTCTTCGCTCTCTTCCATTTCCTCATCTTCTCTCTCTCTAATTTCCAAAATCATCTCTCAATTCAATCCATATCTTCTTCGAGCTGATTTTGCTTCCATGGAGTCCTCCGCTGTTGTTCTCCGATCCTTTCAATGTGAGTCTCTCTCTCGATTTGTGCATGTATGAGTTCATGTGCATCTGTGTTTGTGTATATTGTACCGGTTAAGTGAAGTTTTGCAGTTGCGATGGATGAGGAGGATTTGTGATTTTAATGGTTGATTTCGGCGAGGAAATGTGAGAAAAGGAGCAAAATATGCATCGATTTTGACCTTGTTTGTGTTGAAAAGAATCGTAATTGCTTATTGAGTGGAAAGTTAGGAAATTGGCGTGGAAATTGGGCTGTAGGGCGGTGGGATCTAGTATTTTGTTAATGTGATCTTTGTTTGCTTGTTATTTCGAGCTTCAAGGATGTAAATGGCGAACTTTGAGTTGTTAACGTGGAGTTTCCTTTAGCCGAATGGATCTAATTTAACGCATTTGCTTAATTTCTTTTTCCGTATATTTGTTATTTTTTAAAATGAATTCTTAATTTCCTACCGTATTGTTTACGGTGGCGATGCTTGTCATATTTGATCTGTTTAATGGTAGGTTTAATCGTTTAACTCTTTTTTTTTTAAATTATTTTTACATGCATATATACAGTAACGTCTGCTTTTGGTGTTATTACTCATAAAGGGCAATTATGTGGAGTGGGACATAATTTGAATTGATTCGTTAATTTTCGAGTGAACTAATATTTACCTGCTACTTTCAAAAGGATAGTGCTCAACAAGTTCCTTCATTAGTTTTTTGAGTGTAGACCTCTCATATGAAAACTCATATCTGAAGGATTGTTGCTATTCCGTCATTAAATCCTTGATTTCTCATAGAACTGTAGAGTGATAACTTTGCCATTTTTTTTTTGTTCGTTTGAAAATGAAAAAACTGGTCTGGAGAGGTTACGCTTAACATTTCTCTGCATTCTTGCATATAATTTGAACTTGTTCTGCAAAGCTCGAATTTTTTAACTAGTACCAAAGCACGATCTGCAATCGCGTGATTGTATTATATTTTGAAATTACAGGCTCCGTGGACACTATTTCACATAGAGGGTCTTTCCTTGAGAAGCCTGGTAAGCTTCCTGTGTATAATATCAGGCAGCCTAACGCAAACAGATCTTGTACCCCAAGTTTTACCGCCAGTGGGAAGTTAATCTACTCTCCAAGAAAGCAGAAGGGATTGCTAGTTTCATGTGTAAAGACATCTGAAGCCAAGGATACAGCCAAGTCCAATGGTGAGTTCATCCTGTTTTCAAACTGGCTAACATGATTATCTTTTAGGACGTGCAACTGTAAAATCAATACTCCTCATATTTGTCGCCAATTTTATTGATATATTTCTCTGAGAAGGTGTTTGAGTTTGGGATCGTTTTATAGAATTTCAGTCTGGTTTTAGAGTATTATATGTGAAGAACAGAAGTACACTCTGAAAAGCAACTCTTTGTGTTTTATGCTTGATCCCTACGTCCTAGTACAATCCTTTGTGAAAAGCTCAGTCCCTTGCACTGACAAGGGGGAGCTGCCAGAATTTGTTGCTCAAATGTCGTCGCTGCTTCTCTTACTGCTGGCTGGTTGGCCCACTGTAGTCACTATCTTAATATGATTCAAGACTTTAAATAACGTTTGTGTATGCTAGTCTGTACTGTTTCATTATCCAAGTGTATTTTTTCAAGATTGAATTGGTACTTATGGTGAGCGGTTTCATCAGATTGTGTTCCGCAAGGCTCATTGGAGAAAACTCCACGAAGTGCTACATTTCCCAATGGATTTGAGGTAAGCGTATCTTTTTAAGGTTATTTAAAATTTTCTTGTTTTGTTACTGAATATGTTCTTTTTCTTCGTTGGTCAGATTCTAAACAATTTGTTAAATGTTATACCTATTTTAACCTGTGCCCATATCTTATTCCTTTACTTTTTGTTGGGCATCATTCAATTATGGGGAGAATTAAGTTTTGAATATGGTTGCATATGTCTTAAAATAGCCTAACTGTCATCTGGAGACAGGGACTCTTATCTAGTGCTTAATGTGTGAATAAGAATATGAAGGCAATTAAATTTGCGAAGGAGAAAGGACTTATTTAAGACCGTAGGTTATTGTTCAGCCTGTTGAACTTATAAGTTTGCTTTGACATTTTTACATTCAAGATTTTGCATCACTTATTCTGTTTGATGCTTAGTTGCCTTTATTTATTGTGTTTGAATCTCAGGCATTGATGCTAGAGGTCTGTGATGAGACAGAGATTGCTGAACTTAAATTAAAGGTGAACTTCAAGACCCTGTTAAACCATCTGCTTTGATTGAAAACGCATCCTTGTTGTTTGGCGTTTAAGCAAAAGGTTAGATGAAACAAAAAAAAAAGACTTAAATTAGGATCATAACTTCTTCACAACTCCAAATTTTATAAACGCTTTTCATAGTGCGTATGGCACAAACCCATCTGTTGTTGCCATGCGAGCATATCTGCAAAAGAACAAGGTAATCTGTAACAGAAAGATCTTATATACCATCTGGTGACTCCCCTGTAATGCCTGCTGAAAGTTACTTCTTCATTGTGACGGAAGGTGGAAAAAATTTTCAGCTGGAAAAGGGGGTGGGTCAAATTATATGAAAACCTCCTTGATGATCCTCCTTTCAATAAAAAGGGCAAAAGTTAATACTTGAAAAGTTCGTTGAATTAAAAAAGACTGGAGTTGGAATCTAACGTCCTTAAAATTTTTGTCTTTATTAACACTGCTTATAGCGCATATCTCTCAAACCCATTTGCAGTTTCTTGTGAACAAATCTGCCATAGAACAAGGTAAACAGTGATGGAAACATTGTATACCATCTGGTGACAGTTCATTGAAGTACTTGAAGAATTCCATGTTATAGTATCTGTCAATAATGTACGGAAATGAGAAATTGGTGGCTTTTTGTCCATTCTAGCTCTCTAGAGTTTGTTTCTGTGAATAGGTTGGAGATTTTGAAATGCATTTGAAGCGGAACGTTGGAGCCACTGTTGCTCCATTGTCCCACATCTCACCGACATCACCACCGCCTATTCCGACTAAGCCCATGGTTGATTCGGCTCCTGCTGCTCCAGCACCAGCACCGCCACCCAAAACTTCTACCCAAAATATCAGTCCATTTGCTAATGTGTCCATGGTGAAATCATCAAAGTTAATGGCCTTGGAGGCTTCTGGATCTAATGCATATGTGCTTGTGTCTTCTCCAACGGTATATGTTCTGCCTGTGTGGACAGTCGTCCTTTGTCTTTGTTTGATATTGAATGTAGCAACTGCAACTCCTTTTTTTTTTTTTTTTTGCCAGGTTGGCTCATTCCGAAGGGGCAGAACAGTGAAAGGAAAGAAGCAACCGCCTATCTGTAAAGAGGTATATGTTACAAGTCTGCTTTGTACAACATTTATATGTTTCTCAGATTTTTAGAAGCAACAATACCCATGAACATTTGGTTAAAAAAGGGTTACCTTTCCTACTTCCTCCTATGTGTCCTTGTGTTCATATTTATGTTTAAGTGCCCAAATGTGTAATTTATATGATGGATTTTTGCCCAAGTTATTTTGCTGGACACAAATAGTGAGAGATATGCGCTCTATGCTTTGAGGCAAAGGTGTGTGTCAGAGACAGAATACGAGTATAGTTAATAGATATAGGTGAAATATGAGTTAACAGTTTCTGGGATTGCAGACTTTGTTAACAAGTATTTTGATCCATTGTTTGTCCTGATCTGGCTGGCTGACCTTTCTGATTAGTTGGTACTATATCATCTCAAGATGTGTATTTCTATATATCGGCTTCATACTTTTCATTTTATAATCCAAATACCGAATATGTGATAAATTTGCATAGATTCCCCACGGCTGCGTATGCTTAATTGGCGTTTGCTTGACTGTGAAATATAACAGGGAGATGTAATTAAGGAGGGGCAAGTTATTGGATACGTGGATCAGTTTGGTACTGAGCTTCCGGTGAAGGTAAGGCCTCTGTTTTGCTTCTTTCTTGATATGTGTGTATGTTCATTATAGACAGATCTCTTCATAGTTTGGTCTTGATATGTTGAGCAGTCGGATGTTGGCGGAGAAGTCTTGAAGGTCCTCTTTACGGAAGGAGGTAAACTTAAAGGCTTATGATTGTTTATATTATATTTTCATTGTCTTGAATTGCTTGACATATTGAGTTTGTGTCACCTGTCCCAGAATTTTAGTTTGACACCATAAGCAGTACGGAATATGATTCTTTAAAAAAGTATGGAATATGGAAATCACAAATCTTCAAGTGTCATAATCTAAATCGTGTTTTCAAGATCATGCATGTCATCTAAAAGTAGCTTATTAGCTTCTGATGTGTTACGATTAAAAACAAAGACATGGGGTTAATTCACCTCAATGATTATTACGCCGTTTGAAAGAACGGTTGAAGGTAAAACTCAAAAAGTTGCTTCAGTATAAAGCTTTCACATGTTACAGTCTTAAACCAAAGCTGTTGGTCTCAACCATTCTTTCAAAACCACGGGTTTGGAATAGTGGTTTTCTAGCCAAAAATGTTGTGACATTCATCATGAGTTTAAATATGATTTGTACGTCTAGTCCCTGCATTGATGAATGAGCTTTATTTTAACGAACGAGAATCTCTTTAACCCTTTGAACTCAATTATGTATGGTTTACAGAGGCTGTCGGCTACGGAGACCCGCTTATTGCTGTCTTGCCATCGTTTCACGGTATAAAATGAGGTTTCCCTTCATGGCAAATGCACGATAATTGTAGTTGGAGATCTCCGAGGTTTTTCATCAATTCTCTTTGGTTTTTTTTTTTTTTTTTGAAGAGAATTCTCTCTCTCTTTTCTATTTAGCACCTGGCATTATGGGACGCAGGAGTAGTTACTGATTTTGTAATTTATGTTTTGAGTTGGTTAAAATGACCTGGGATCAAGGAAATTTACCAATTTATCAAGCATTGTTGATGAGAATAGATTTATTGTGTTAAAGTCAAATTAGTGTGTCGATGCCCAAGTTTTTAATATATGAGTAGGAAAACAATCTCTTCAATGCAATGTTTTTCTCAATGCTAAATTCTGCATACCATATATGGCATATTTTAAATTTTAACGTTTGGATGCTATTAAGTGAAGTGGCATTTGCATTAACGTTTAGAGGACAAATAACAAATAACGTAAGACATTAAATATGTCATTTTCATACATTTTGATGCCAAATAATGTAGCACATAATTTTGCATTGCTTTATATTTAAATTTTTCAAAAAGGCTGTCTGCATTACTCGTTGAACCGTTGATCATACTTCAAGATTGCCAAAGTAGAGATGCTGGTCTGCCTACATCATCAGGGTAACAGTCTAATTTTTGGAAAATGAACTCCGTCGAATTTGGAAAGGTATAGGAAAATTTTAAGATAGGGCAGCGGCACTTTCTTGATGTACGATGCATTATTTTTAAATGTTCACATTTGTAACTTAGACAATTAAAATTTAATTTAATCGAATGACTAAAAGAACTTACCCTCTTGATAGGACACAATAACATGCCCTATTGTGTGTGTGCGTAAACCCTTTCCATCTACCCGGTTTAAAACCCACAACTCAAAGTTGTAGATCTCGATCCAGCATGATCTGTATACTTCGTTACAAAATAGTACTTTTTAGTGGATTATGACCGATCAGACAAATTGGTGGATCCCACTGTTAAATTTGTGGACGATGATCATGCATGTCCTTTTAAGGCCTATTTAAAAAATATCTCGTTTTTTGTTTCACTTTTTTTAAACGTCTACCTGTCAAAAATCCTGGTAATCATTTAGTTATGATAAATCACTAATCTGTCAATTATTGATTTACCAACATATTTTGTTATTTGAAAACATTTAGTGAGTGTTTGAAAAGACGATAGGAATCAGTAATGAGAACCACTTTTATTGTAATATGTGAGAGTTTTATACTGTAGCAATTTTTTTTATTGTTACTATAACATGTAAGAATTTTTTACTCTTTATAAGTGAGTTTGTGGTGGGACTGAGTTGTTCCTACCACTCCCAAACACTCCCTTAGTTTATTAATTTTCAATCACTTTTAAATGCTTGATTCTTAAAATTTTGCTAAAAAACAAATAAAATTCTTTTCTTTTTTAACAATATTAAAGATGTTTATTTTTGCACCCATTTCAGAAGCAGTAATTATTTTCGCTCTTAACGGAGCAATGGTTCGTTCAATAATTGCATCTGAACAAAAATAGATCTAGCAACACCTCAGATTAGATTCGCCGTTTTGATTCATTCCATCATTTTAATTCATTCCGTCAAAATCAAACGTCGCTTGAGTTTGCAGATTTTAAAATAAAAATAGTGATTATTTAATAGCATACCATGAAAACATTCATACAATATCAATGAAAAGCATATTGCTAAAAGTTGATTAATTTAGAGTCAGGAAACATGTTGACCATAATCAATTGTCTGCATAAAATTACTATTTTTCCCGTAGTTCAGCGGAAGTAACTAACTTGTTTGCCAGTTTTTTACGAACTCATATAATGTGTAATGTATGTTATTTCATGTACCGATTTTTACTTTTTCCAAATATGAGTGCTTCGTTAGAAGAGTTTAATCGAAACCTGAAGTGAAAAAAGACCGACAGTTAAGGATAACCATCGTTTTATCAACAAAAGTAGGCAACGTCGCCGTTTTGTTAACCTTGTAATTTCCGACCTTACAAGACAACGGCAGAAAAGAAGCACCTTTCTTGTAGCATTCCACCTGCAATCAATAACAGTAGGGGTGAACAATGGGCGGGTTGGCGGTTTTTGGGCGGGTGCGGGTCGGTTTTTTTAAATGGCGGGTTGACGATTAACCAATCCATAGACCGCCCGTGAAATGGTGGGCGGTTTCGGTTTGGCGGCGGGCGGATGCGGGCGGGTGCG
>CAMOHE010022233.1:0-14027 GCA_946598075.1 Artocarpus hirsutus
CTCATAAAAAATCAAACATTTGTTTTTCACTACAATTTATCATACTGTGAGTTTTTGAATCGGACTAAACTAAATTCGAGTTAACACACTCTAACAAGATCGAATAGAATTGCTCTTCTTTTCACTTATAATTCTATCCAAATTTCATTCTTTTCTATTTTATTTATTTTGTGTGTGCAACTAATAATGTGTAAGGTTCTGTAGACACCTGCTACAACAAGCTGCATTCACTGTACCCTTATTCTAATAAAAACAAACAAACAAACAAGCAAACAAAGCTCGTTGTGAATAATTATCTTCTAGTAACTTTGTGTTTAGCTGCGATAATTATTGCGAAATTGACTACTTGTCCTTATATAATTTGCTATTGCATTTTTTTTAATCCACTTGTAAGTCTCATCACGCCAAGTCACAATAGTGACATTGTCACTTGATACAACAAATTTACTGGTAAGTTAAATTGATACCACAGAATACCACTCGTCAATTTTCATGTAAATGATCCATCGGCGATACGAAAAAGGAAGTCACCGTAGTTTTTCCTTTCCGTATAAACGAAAGGACGCAAATTACCGCCAGTTAAAAACTCATTACCGTGGCGAAGAGCGAAAGAGACGCTGCTGTATAATTATATTCTTAGAATTGGGAGAATAATCTCTCTCTCACGATTTAAACACCCAATTTATGCCTAGATTTCAACTCTACAAATAAGAGTTCTATTAAAAAAATGAAAACTCTACACATTAAATCCAAAAGTTTTAATTAGTAGCATGGAAAAATTTATTCCCCAATTGGGCATGGTTTTTCTGTACGAGCAAAATTCATTTTTTTTTTCAATTGTTTTAAGTTAAAGAGATACGAAGAATTCTGACTTCTGTGGTTTTTTCTCTCAAAAGAAACTGAGAATTTGGTCAAATGCTTAAAAGGTCATTGCGTATAAAGTAAGAAATAGACAAAGGCATACAATTACGTCAACAGACGTCAATAGAGTTTAATAAAACATAATTAGCTAATATGTGGGTTGCACCATCACCTCTAATATCTTGAAGACGGTGGCTTTTTTAAATCGTTTTGGTTAATTTAGTTTTAAATATGGATACTTCGCTAAAATACAAACTGAAACATTTTGATTTTGTCTATTAAGTTTTCAGTTCCATTAAACAATTTATATGCATAATACATAATTCGTTATCTAGGGCCAAAAAAACCTTGATCATTAGTCATCTCATTTAAGAACCATGACCATATACTTGGATAATTCTAAATATGCCATGCAATAAACAAATTCTATTTAATCACGAATTACAAGCATAAACCCGTTCACTTAAATAGAATACAAAATAGACCGTTCACTATTTAATAAACATATTGTTTGCTTGTATTGAGTGATTAAATAGAATATGTTTATTGCATGGCATATTTAGAATTATCCAAGTATATGGTCATGGTTCTTAAATGAGATGACTAATGATCAAGGTTTTTTTGGCCCTAGATAACGAATTATGTATTGAGTGATTAACCCGTTCACAATATGCCATGCCATGCAATACAAGCATAAACCCGTTCACTTACTCAACCATCAATACATATGATTTATTACTTCAATTGGATATCTTTCCGTTGTTAATTTCATCGTGTTGTTTTAACAATCAATATTGCATCAATTAGTCATGATCACGATAAATACTAGTAAATAAAAAAGAACATCCTCTTTAACCCTTACTAATTTCATAATCACCCACCGAAAATTGAGACGAAAATTCTCTTTTCATAGGAAAATTGAAACTTAAATATAAGGTAAAAAAAGAGGTCCATATAATTACTTAATTAATTCAACAAGAACGCTTAAAATTAAAAAGGGACATGCAAGAGAATATAATAAATATTCTATTTTTCGATCCAAATTTGGGTGGAAACTTGAGGACATTTTTGTGTTAGGCTTTAATATTGGCTTAGCCATGTCTAGTGGTACTTCCTTTGATGATGAGTTGGTGCTTTACTATACATGTTATAGCTATGAAAGAGACATAAAAGGTATATCTATATTCTATGCGCATTGTGTGGTTGTTTGTGAAATAGTTTGCTCTTACTATCATCACCACCTCCAGGTTAAAAGCCATAAAACAAAGTCTGAAATCTTCAGGTATGTGTTGATGTAGGAATTTCTCAACATTAATATTATTTGCGCATCCCTTTGATTTTTCTGTATCTTCTCACATGAATTTAGCAGAGTTAAAAAGATATTAAAAAAAAATGAAGGATGATTTTTTTTTTTAAATTAATTACAAAAATTCCTCCTTAAGCTTTTGTAACATTGCGCTTCTTAAACTTCAAAAATGTAATATGAGTTTCTCTTGATCTATTACATATTAACAAAAAAACTCCTTTGGTTAGAATTTTTGATAAAAATTGATACATAGATAATGTTTGGTGCATAATATAAAAGTATTTTGACAATTCTATCATGTCTAAAGCTAATTTGAATTTCAAAATTTCATATATTATAAATATTTTTAATTGTTAACAACATAAAACTAAAAACCTTTTTTTGAATATATAATCTCTTTTTTCATTTATATGTGAATGTACCGAAGTAAGCTAATAGTCTACTGGTTCCTTAGACTATTCAATAATCCTATTTATGTGATATTGTATTATTTATGTTCAAAATCATGATTCAATGAATTTTTTTTTGTTAATATATGATAAGAACAAATGATACATTTTGAAGTTCTGGAACATAGTGTTACAAGAGTTATATTCTTATAATTAATTCTTTTTTTTATTATTCAACGAAGACATAGCTAAAAGTTTCTATTATTAATTAAGAAGCAAACAATCATTTTGCAAGGAGTGTAAATAAAAATAAAAATTCCAAATGGCCAACACTCGTATGAATGTGGCTCCGTCTATGTGAATAGGCGTCATACATGTATATATGGTGAGACGTCACCTATGTATGCATTTAGCCTTAATCATTTTTTTTTTCTTTCTTCTGTCTTGACTTTGAATCCTTAAAAACAGATTTTAAGTTAGCAAAGCTTATCCATATAATTGTTAACAAATTTCCTTCAATTAAAGAATATGTTTTTACTTTTATTGAACTTTAAGGGCCTCAAGTGTCATCAAATAAGCAATGAGTCCCCTAAGAAAAGTATATGAGTTCCTTGAAAAGTGAAATAGTGATTTATTATTATTATTATTTTTTTCACAAAAGCTAAAAACCGGATTAATTAATAAATTGGACGAATTGTATAGTGTTACGACTCATAAAATGTGACTAAATTGCCTGAAAAAAAAAAAAAAAAACCTCTGAGGAAAAAAGTAAATTTTTTAGAGCACGCTTCTATTTTGGAAGAAAAAGATTTCCCGATCAGGTCTGATGTATTTGTGCAAGTAGTAATTCTCCTGGTAAAACATCATGCGAGGCCAATGATGCGTGCATGACGGACTGCATAAGAAGATATTCATGTTTGTCGAGGGGATCATCCATTTGTTTTCAGATCTGCCGATCAGAATGCTCTCACAGTACATCCCGAAGGAAACATACTTTAAGTTGAAGAAATATAAAATGCAAGATGTAGTTTCTGTTAATGTTTTCATTAATTGATACCGTGTGATATAGTCTTACAGATTTTTTTTTTTCCTTCTTAGTAAGATAAATATCGAGAACTTATGATTTAATCGTAGCAAGTTTTCATCTGTCATTGAATCAATTACACATATTAATTAAAACAAATATGGAATGCTTGCCTTTGGCGATGACATAGCGGCTGTTGTCACTAAATAACTAGTCAACTCACAAACAGCTACCAATTTGCAAGGACTTCACCCATGAGGCCACGACAAGTGCATGTTTAAAAGAGCGGTTTGGACCATTTTTTATGGTTCTAGCTACTTTTTTGTTTGAATTTTATGAAAAAAACACCATAACAAAAATAGTTCAAATCATAAAAAATGATTTAATCTATAGTTATTAAACGAACACTTAATGATGACATAACTTGTTACTAAATGGTCTACCAAATTGTGATTTTAAATTATGTCGTGTTAAAGACCTTTAAAACTACTATTCATGCTCTTTCACCACGACAATGTTATGTTGTCCCCTACAGATCAGTCTAATGTATATAATCCATTAAACCCATTCTCCATTCTCCTTTTTTTTTTTTTCTTTTTCTTCTCTCTGCGCCTTTTCTCTATCACCCTCTCTTTCTCTCTCAATCCTTCGTTATTAAGTAATCTGTTTGAAATTTTAATTGTAATTGATATTTTAAGTTTAAAAATTATAATATGTAAGAGTTTTACCTTGTAACAACTTTTTTTTATTATAATTGTTGAAAGCTTTATACTGTTCATAATTGTAACTAATAAATTGAAACTGAAGTTTCAACCATCCTTTAATCCCTTTTTCTTGCTAGGGGCTGGCCCACAAAATTCTCTCGTACCCACATTTTATTTTCTTTTTTTTTTGTGGTGTTTTGAATTCTGATTTTGAATATGTTATGTTTAGTTTTTTTTTGTTCTTCCCGCTTTTTTCTTTGTTAAGCCTCCGAAACACCGCCTTGTAAAAGTTGGATTATTTGGGTAAAGCGACAAATAAATTATAAAAAGACAATACCTAGAATAGACGACATCCAAGTGCAATAGGCGAATGAAACGACACTGAAACTAACATCAAAACAGAAACGACACAAAAAATAAACTCAACAGACAAAAAACAATTAAAAAAACAACAATATGAAACGACAACAACGACAACGAAGGGGAAGACGACGATCTCGATAATTGTGAGCTTAGAATTGATTAGCGAGCGGCAATGAATAACATGTAACAACGACAAAGTTAAAAATGATGACAGAATCTAAGCAACAAAAACGGTGACCAAATGAGACGATATTCTTATTATACGACACCGCTTGAGCAAACGGAAATCATAGAAGACGTCAGGCCGACTACAATCATGGACAAAAAGGGAGGACGACAGCAGTGAAAACGACGATCATATTAAGCAACGAAAATGATGTGTCGTTAAACACAATAAACGACATGTTATCCGTTTCATAAGAAATAATGACGCGTCATTGCATTAAAAAAAAAGGTAAAAACGATTTGTTGATTCGTGAGCAACGAAAAATGCAGTGTGTTGTTTAGCTGATTTGGATATATCTTTCATATATATATATATATATATATATATATATATTTTTTTAATTTTTCTTATTAATCGGCCCGAAAAGAGAAACTAATAATCATAGTATACAAACTTCAAATTTCTTTTCGAAGATCTCTATTTAAGAACTTTTATAAGCGGAAAATATATAATGAATGATATGGTAAGAAACCGTCTCTAAAGAAACGTTATGTTTACCTAAGTAACTAGTTTTAGATTAAATTAATTCAGCACCAGTGTGACACACAAGGGGAAGAATGATAAAAGGGTAATCCTAAACCGAAATCATTAAAAAAAAAAAAAAACAGATTCAAACTGGACAACACAATATGTTGTTGTTGTTATTGATTTATTTTTTTCTTTTAGCTTTTGATATAGTTTTAATCAGATCTATTATTATTATTATTATTATTATTATTCAGAATTATATACTATCGGTAGCGTATCCCTACAGCAAAAGGCTCCAAATACACAAAAAACAAATTTTAATTAGAATAAAAACGAGGCAAAATGTTATTTAGTTAGTAAAGCTAAAGCCCTGTATAATGGACTTGAAGGGTCATCTTGAATTGTAAATTATTAAAAAAAAATGTATGGCTTGATGATATATATATTACATATATGCGTGTTATATCTATATATACTTATATTATATTCTATGTATGGTAAAATGATATTTATTAGTAAAGCTAAAGCCCTGTAGATGGACTTGAAGGGTCATCTTGAATTAAAAATTATTAAAAAAAATGTATGGGTTAAGAATATATATATATATATATATATATGTTATATCTATATATATATATATATATATTATTACATGTGCGAATATGATAAATACGGTTTGAAAATTTAACTCATATTTGGATAGAATTTTGATTACGATCAGGAGAAAGAGCAATGGGAAATCTGGGTCAGAAGATGATCAGAATATTAGCTTTGATAATTTTAACAATTAGCATATTGGAGGAGTTTGTAGTTAATGTGGCGGGTGAGCTGGTTTCTTCAGATATTGATTCGTAATGTCTTGAAGAGTGCAAACTGGACTGCCTCAGAAAACATTCTCGCGTAGCCATGGAATTATCAATTTGCTATCAGTTTTGTCAGAAAAAAAGTTCAGACCCATATAGTAATACATGACGCTGTCCCAAAGTCCAAGGGAAGCGAGCACCTATGAATACGGTGGTTAACTAAATAGGTTTATAATACACTAATAAATAATTGTTATGAAAATTCTCTCTTTAATGATATCTGGATTTGTATAAAGCGCTATACTTTCATGCAGTGATGACGGAGCCAGATTTTGCGTCAGAGGGGCCAATTTTCTTTTATCAAAATTATTTTGACATATATCAAAAGAAGCGCATATATTGATCATGTTAGTTTTCAGTTTTTTATTTTTTTGAACCTTGGTTTATAATTAGATTAATGTTATATTATATAACAATAATAAAACAAACATCACAAGTATTTATATTAAAAACACGCATTAAAATAATACATGAAAAATTTACAGACATAATATAGATACGTTTTGAGAGTACAAAGTACTCCGTATAATCAGCTATCCTAACCATGTATGCATGGAGATTACAGAAGCATTGATAAAGAAAAGATTGGACCTTAAACGGCATGCGTTTCGAGAATATAAGTTATTTTGTAATATCAGCCATTCCAACACTAGAGTCAATGAATTTAAAGGCTTTAACTATAACATGTTGCAAAAAAAATATACAAGATGTGGAAGAGAGCGATATTTCAGGACATAAGAAATACAAACGAACATGCTATAGATAAATCAAAAGATTACAGGCAGAGGTTTAAATCTAATGGTTGCTTCCTACTTTCTTTCTTCTAATCAAGCTTAGACATTGCAGTGTCGGATTTCAGATGAATGAATTGCATTTTGTCAAGCAGCTCTTTAGCTGTTGAAGCAATAACAAAGATTTGTCTCTCTGACTCTACAATGAAGTTTTGTTCAACAATGTAATATAAAAACTTTAAAAGACCGTCATAAAAACTATTTAATTTTAAAAGACCTACGGGTCTAGATTGAATGCCTAATAGACTCCTACTAGCAATTACGAATAACTCTTCAAGGGTGTCTAAACCACTAGGTAATACAATGAAAATGTTAGAGTTATAGATCATGTTTTCAAGATACTTAGAGATGTCCAAGCTTTTTCTTCTTTACCTATGATTTTCTCACATAGATTCCCCTCAGCTAAGAGATGAGAGATAATGTCTACAACATGGCTATCCTTAAAATATGTTGATGTTGCTACATTCTCCATTAACCTTAAGTTAACTCCCTATGAATCAGGTTAATCTTCCTAGCTGCTAAGACTTGTCCTAGGTGTTTTGCGGCTTCTAAGTAAACTCTACATTTACTAGGACTAGAACCACAAAAGACACATATGGTTTCTATTTTCCTAGATGAATGGGAGGAAGAAATGTTTGGTTTTTAAAATAGATTGACTCTTTTTTTAACCCTTTTTTTTGGTTTTCGTCTTAAGTCCGCTTTGCCTAAACTTTAAGTCCCGAATGAGATCTTAAAGAAGATGAAAATGCAAAAGGACTAAGGAGTTATGACAGATAGGCAATGACAGGTTTGAAAAAGTTAGAAAAGTCAGAAAAAATGATATGTTCATCTTAGAAAAAGTAGAACCAAATAAGTTCAGATTTTGAAAAATAAATACGCAATCATACCGACTTTTGACAAATGAGACTCTAACTGTACTACTTTTGACAATTTAGAAATAAACAAACAAAACCGACACATTCAACTATACACTTTTTTGAGAAAATAAATATGAATCTAGAAAGTCAGAAATAGGCATATGACATACTATAAACATTTTGACAAAAGCAACATGAATCTAGAAAATTCAGTAAAAAACATATGACATGCAGTACATCTTTTGAGAAAAACAACACGAATTTAGAAAATCATTTAGGATGTAAAAATTTCAAACTAACAACAAAAACAAACACGTGATGCATCTGACAAAGTAATATTTTTTAAAATAAAATAAACACAGATATTTAACAATTACTATAACAAAATAAAAACCATTTATTATTAATACATATTGTAATAATCTTAAAAAAAAAAAACAAACACTCAAAACACAAAACATATTTTCTTTTTTGTAGAAACACTCAAACGATCTCTATGGATTAGGAATTTACTCTCTATTTAATTTTCTTACAAATTAACAAACATGGTCTTTAAATGCCATATTTTCATGGCATTGTCTTTCTACACAGAATTTGAGCTAGAGATTAAAAATTGCACCTTAAATATATCTACTTGGATGATTCTGAAGAGAAGCATGGAGGTCATTCAAGTTCTCTATAGAAAGGTTATTTTTGCATAAATAGATTTTGTCCTTCCTATTTACTGACACAAATCTAAGCGAATGACACTTACTTTTACAAGTTTGTCACTTATATTTGTTATATCTAGGTTCGATGATACAAGCTCCTCTTCTCATCATACTACGACTAGTACTTATACCTAGAAGGCCGGCCCTTTTATTGAAGTCACTTGGGCAAATTTTCACTTCGATCAAGATCCTCACATCATCAGAGATTCCAAAACACATGAAAATCCACAGTCGAGTGACTCTAGACTTTTATTTTGCCCGAGAATCTTCTAGGAAAGTGATGGGAAGTATTTTCTCTAGTGATGATACTTTGGATCCATGGACAACAAAAGGAAAAAAAAAAAAAAAAAACAAGAAAGAAAGAAAGAAAGGAGATCTAAAAAATGAAGAACAAGTTTCAAATTTTAGATAGAGAGGGAAGGAATTCTAGAGAAAATGGAGAATTTTAGAGAGAGAGGGAGCTCAACAGATCTAAGCTATGATGTATAGTGATAAGATTTATAGACAATGTAGGATAATACGCTATGCACTATGATAGACACTGGACTATGCTGAAATGGATAGACCTAACTGTAATTAAAATTAATAGACTCTCTTTATATTGTTGTTATATTATTATTATTATTAAAGAAAAAAATATATTAAAAAAACTATATCAAAAAATAAAAAATAAAAATCTAGGGGGGCATGCCCCTTCCCTCTGTGTCTGCTTTCATGTATTATATATCATGTTATTAATTTATACTACATCATGAGTAATGAGTTGGTGGCAGTTTATCAAATAATGATATAAACACACACATATATATAATAAATACATGATACATGATTATTTAGCAAACAATGTTTGATAAGGACCATATTGATAAATTAAAATACACAATTAATAGTTGGATCATATAGATGCAACCATATTCCATTAAACTTTTTTTCATAGTACATAGCACTTGATCAATATCATAAGATTCGAGTCAATTAAGAACGTCGCAAAATCTGACAGTTTCATTCATAGATTGGTTTTCTTAAACTTTGTGCCATACGCTAAGCCAAGACTTAGTCATAACTTGCAATTTTATATATGAAACAAATTAATTATTTCACCAAGTGGAAATCATGACTTCTGTATTAGGGAAAAAAAAAAAAAAACCCAGATACGTTAATTTTTGTTTCGCCGGCCCGTTTATAAAGAAAGTGATAATAGTAAGAATAAAAAATAAAGAAAACTCGTTTTCGAAACCGAATTTCTACACGTTGAATCAATATATGTCCCACCTAACATACTCTCTCTAGGATTGTTTTAGACACAAAAACCATGCATGTTTGTTAGGGTTCGTTTGTTTTATGTATTCTAATACATTCTTTAGATTTAAATCATTATAATCTTTTAGATATATGTTTATTTTTTTCAAAATTCAAAATGAGTCTTTATAACTCCAGTTTTTAGAGTTCTAACCCCTCTAAACTTTTGAGACTTGGTTATGTTTGCTACAGTAAAAGTTGAAATTCTCTCTCCGATATTTGAGAAAAAAACTCAACTTAATCCAATTGAAACGATTTTTTTTTTCGTTGCGTTCTTAATGAAAAGAGGAATAAAGTAGGATCCATATTGCATTTTTTTAAGATCATGAAGATTAAGATTTTATTAGATTTGTTAATAAATCAAAAACTTTTTTCACTACCTTTTTAAGCATAAATTTCAATTTTATTTCGTATTCAAATTAAAACTTTAAATGCACATTCAAACATCAGTTCGAATAACAATTCAAATAACTAATTCAAATTACACAACTTAAATCAAAATAATCTAAATTAATATAATTAGAATCCATTTGGCAAACGGAATAGGAAGCTTCCTTTGAGATTTTCCTCTATGATATTGAACCATTTTCAATGCTCTTTTTTCTCGAGGCAATATATCTCGTCCATTTGCTGCATCTTAATCTTCAGTCAACTTTCCTTTGCAATGAAAAGCAGTCTTCAAAATAAGTTACGCACGAAATAGATAACACCCATTATCGCCACTGAATATAAATTTATAAAATAATAATTAGTAATGCATGATTTACAAAAAAGAATGAAAAAAAAAAGACACTACATATGATTTATAATTATTATGCATGATTTAGAAAAGGGTATTTTCGTTTTGATTTTGCTACGATATATATATGATATAAAAAGAGACGTGTGATAAAAAAAACCGCACAATGTTTCGTATGTATATTCTAGCAAAATCGAAACAAAAATACTAGTGCTAATTAACTATACTTGTGAGATCATGATATTTGCAATACTAATAGTATCAAATATATTCGTGCAAGGATTTAATATTAGCCCTAGTCCTAGCCCTAATCTTAACATTATCACTCCCGACATTCCCAGTACTACTAACGATTCTGCCTCTTTAAAGGGTGATAGAATTGGTACCGATTGGAAATGCTACCGCGAATGTGCAGAAGATTGCTACAAGAGATATCGTCGTCAAATCTTGGATTTGGGTCTTTGTCTTCATAGCTGCATTTTGCTATGTTCAATCGAGGAACCAGACCAGCAATTAGCACTACAGCTCCTAGTTAGTAAGGACTGTGGTTTGGATTGTGCAAAGTCGATTAGGAACATGCTCATAAAACATCCATCTGGTATAGTCCTCAAACCAATTTATCATGTGTTTATATTTGGTTAATTTTTTTAACTCTTATATTAGAAAAATTGATAGTTTTAGGGGTGAATTAGTAACTAAAAATTTGTTACCAGGCTTTTCTATTATCCTTTTGAGATTAAGGCGTACTATTAGATATTTTGTTTCCATTTGGTAACTTATGCCCATTACTAATGCTGCCTAGCTTAGCCAAGTCTAGGTGCAAGGATGAAGCTGGAAATTTTGTTTTGGAGTTTGAGTTGAAATAAATCATTGAAGGAAATTAATATTGTAAAAAAAATCCCAATTTTCTGTGATTTTGGTACCATCTGTCTCTTTATTTTGCTTTTCTATTAATTTACACACATATATTTTTTTCCAACTTACAATGTTACTTTAAAAAATGTTAAGTATTGTATGGCGATTTTTGTTTTTTGGGTTTATTATTTGAAAGAGTGGATGTAAACAAAATATTAAGGGTATTTGACACATTTACCCTTTAAACTTTAGGCTTTTCTGTAATATGATCCTTCAACCTTTTTTATGGCAATTGAGTCCTTAAACTTTCTAATTTAAATTACTTCAAAGGGTATTTTGAGTCTAATTACATAAAAACATGGGGCGTTTTAGGTATTTGCATAATAAAAGAGAAAGTATTTAGGCAAAGAGCATGCTTTTTCAATCCCATAGGTTAAAACTTTGCTTATCACAAAATAGTGGTTCATAGCCTAAAATGTATTATATTAGATTGGCACTATTTTGTGAACAGGGGGTTTTAACTCCAATAGGGATGAAAAGGATTTTTTTTTAGCAAAGCATATAATATTTTGCGTACTATTTCCCTTTTGAAGGTCATATTATTAACTATGTTATCAATTGTGACATAGCGAATGAAAAACCCTTTTCATTCTTATAGGGTTCTAATTTAGCTATTAATTTAATAGTGAATATCAATCTAATATGCAGTATATGTTTTAGATTGGAGCTTATAATTTTGTTAATAGTGAGGTTGAAACTCATAGGGTTAAATATGATTATTGATTGCGAATTTGCATTGCAGGCTCTAGGGCTCTTGACCTATTTTTTTCAACTCTATATCTAGCTCAATAATCTCTAGCTTTTCAGCCAAAAAAAAAAAAAAAATGAAAGAATGCAAAAAAGGAAAAAAGAAAAAAGAAAAAAGAAAACTTAGTAGTCTCTGACCGTGTGAGTGTAGTACTGAAAATTCTTTTTTGCTTTGTTTTTAGATCATTCATGAAATTTTTCTTTTTGTTTTAGATCATTCTTCGATTTGGGACACCGCTCAACCTTAAATATCTCTCTCTGACTCGGATCATTCATGGGTTTGGGACTCCTCTTAACCTCAAATTAGTGTGTTTTGTTTTTGTTTTTATGCTCAAATTTTGATTTTTTTTTTTCAGTACGGGATCATTTTGGGAGCCGTATGGCCTCGTTTTCCTCGTATGAAAAGAACTTTTCCTCAAGTTACTTCCCTACATGCATTAAGAATCCAATTAGGAATATAAATTCAAACCAAATGACAATTTAAATTTTGTAAAAAAAAAACAATAGTAAAATTGGTTTGAGTCAAAACTTTTTGGCTCGAACCTATTTTTTCAAATGAGCTTTGAATATAGTTTGTGAAATTATAATGTAGACGAGTCCTTTTTTGGTTCGCAAGCTCAACTGGTATGGTTTTCAATCTTTTTTGTTTGAACTATATATTTTGTATTGGTGTGGTTTAAATTATAATTCAAATTGGCATTTTAAAGTGTAAGGTTTGAACAAAAAATAAAAAAGGTGTTTGACAAAATCATTCTAACCAAAACGTTTGATTATTACAATTTAAAGCTCTCAAATGATATATTAATTAGAAAAAATAAGTCACAATATAAAGTTCTCATATACTACAGTTTCAGTTTAAAAATTTCAGTTCTTATCATACTTTTCAAACACCCCAGAAATTTAAATGGATGTTTAGATAGTACTAAAAACATTAACCATTGTGAGGAAATTAGAAATAAGGTAATGGTTTTACAATAACAAATCATAAATTTAAAGGGGATTAAGTTCTCAAGTTTTCAAATGGTTCAACATATCACGGCCCAAGGAATATTTTGGAGGCCAATTGGCTATAGCAAATCGAAGATTAAAATCGCATTTGGTAAATTACTATATATGTACGTACATTACAAATGATCAATCCATCATATCAAGACTTATTTCTTCATTTGAAATTAAAAAAAAAAATCAAGACTTAATTACATGTCGATAAATCCCCAGCCCAAAATCTCTAATTGACGCTCCCCAAAATCTCCCTTAATATGATTTTTGGGCACTTTAAAAAGGCCATAAATTTTAAGATTGAATTGATTTATGCCATAAAAAAATATTTATGAAGAATGTCATAGCTACGTCACTACTTGTATTAGAAATACTCAAATATATCTTTAACATTAGTAAATATTCACAGAAAGACAAAAAGAAAGAAAAAATTAGATTTAGTTTATGAGTATTTTGATCAGTATATAAAATATTACTTATATCACTGTAGCATATTTTTAAATAGTTTTTGCACATATATCAATTTAATTATTGTAAAATGTGTGATATGTAACATAAATAACTTAAGTTTTTTTCGCTTTGAAACACCCGTTATTTTAACGGGTATGATTTTTGATAAAATCATATAAATAAATATGTCATTTTAGCATTTTTACTAAGTCTCCGTAGTAAATATTTTAAATCTACCTATCACTCACTTATATCAGCCTTGTCCCACTACATTAATGCTCAATTAAATAGCATCCTTATCATTTGGAGACATATA
>CAMOHE010022233.1:14047-30342 GCA_946598075.1 Artocarpus hirsutus
AAGAAAGAAAAAATTAGATTTAGTTTATGAGTATTTTGATCAGTATATGAAATATTACTTATATCACTATAGCATATTTTTTAATAGTTTTTGCACATATATCAATTTAATTATTGTAAAATGTGTGATATGTAACATAAATAACTTAAGTTTTTTTCGCTTCATCTTTTTGATTAATACCGGCCCCTTCAGAGCAACAAGACTAATGTTTTATATTTTTAAAGAAAAATTATATATTATGACACGCGTTTAAAAGTTTTGTTTATTTATGTCACACTACTATTCATATTACCTAGTAAGTTATGCCACAGATAAACATATGAGTCTTTTATAAAAAAATAAACCTTAAAATACAAGATTTACCAAAATTTTGCTTTTTTAAATGAGGCTTCATATCAATTGACACTGATAATAGGATGTGATTTTATTAAGAAAAATATTGTACAACTTATGGATTATAGCCGTAAGGGGTAGGTCTCATTTGTAGAACTCAGGCGAGAGGTTGAAGTTGTAGGCCCGTAAGAACAAATAGTATTGTCCTTTTATTAAATTTCTAGCAAAAAATCATTTTCAACTTAAGTATAAGTCTTAATTTAACATATAGTATATTTTTTGGATTGAGATCACACCTGTTTTATGAAAAAAAAATTCTATTATTTATAAAATCATAAGCTTCAATCTAATTATATAGTAAATTTTTTAGGCTAAGTCTTATATTTTTTTTAGTAATAAGATCATAACCTGCACTTGTTTTAACGACAATAAAGATATAATCTCACAAAATTAAACAGAATAGCTCTGAAAAATTTGTTCTATTGATGGCAATGGAGTACTCTCTCTCTCTCTCTCTCTCTCTCAGAGAGAATCCACGGGTGAAGACTGACGGGAGACTGTACAATGAGATCGCGCTCTGTCCCTCTTCCTGTCAAAAGACCAGAAAATTGGACCCTCCATATAGTCAGTCCAGAGTAGTACCACTGTTCCTTTGCAGTTTCCACAGTACTGATCTACTCATTCGAACCCGCCTTTCATGGGGGACCTTATCAATGCCTACATGTACATATACTTTTTCTCTAGACTACTATAATAAAAACTTTTTCTCAACAGTACTTTAGTAACTATACTACCGCATATTTGGTGGTTTTTAACTCTTCCAATTCATTGTTAACATTTAAAGGGGATTTCTTGATAGGGTATTAAAAAAGGTTATTATTACGGTTAGTTTTTAAATTATGAGTATTGTGTCATTTTGGTTCTTAAATGTCTTGAGCTTTTATTTTTTGACCATTTTGATCTTTAAGGATCTAAAGCTGAAAAGTGACTTTTAAAATTTCTTCAAGAAAAGCACGCCTCAACAACATAATAACTGAGATTTTTACTAAAGTTGATCAAATGTAAAATATTCTATTTAGTAGAAGTTTTAACAACAATGAAGAAAATATTTTGCATTTGATGTAACTATTTTTTTGAAAATTAAAAAATAAAAAAACGGTTAATATGCCACTGTTATGTGAGTATCTTCATGACATTTTAAAAATTTTGTGTCAATTTCAGTGTCATAAAGCAAAAAAGCCAAAAAAACAAAAATTCAGAATAATTTATCATGATTAAAAATTAAAAGACCAAAGTGACATAATGCTTGTGATTTAAAAACTAATAATGCGTATAATTCTATGAAAAATAAAATTTATTTGTAAAAGTAGGCAGCTCTAAATTGTAGATTGTGCCAAAATTATATTAAACTAAAAAAAATACAAAAATCTAACACTATATATTTGATGAAAATCTAATGATTCTTAATTGTATCTACCGAGCCGATAGGTTCTAAGTTCACCTAATGGTTAATGCCCTACTTTTCATTTTGTTTCTTCTTGCTAGAACAATAAAATCACCAAATCAAATTCCACTTGAAAAAGAAAATGGCCTACGTACGTACAAAGGGAAGGGCATGGGAGAAATCTTATGACTGAAGGAAACCCATTTGGGCATGTAACGCTATGTGTTTTAGACTTCATGAGTTCATTTGCAACAGATTTTTTCAATTTTTAATCTGAGCTAGGCCTATATATCTAAAATATTATTTTCAGAGAAAGAGGAATACATCTGCATATGCCGAGAAAAAGGGCGAGTCGTTGTACCGACTACTTGAAGATTGACCAATTAGCTATGAAAACTGGGGTATTGCCTTGTTCAAGCGCTCAAAAAATGGAACCAATGATTCTTGAACTACATCCATAAAGAAAACTAAAAAAAATAATACTATGTACCACCGTATCCATATACAGTACCACGATCAGTTCCAATGTCGTCGCTTTGACTAATTAAACAAACAAAACAAAGAAATCAACAAGTGTTTGGCTCACTAATTCAAATTCATGTCCACATGTAAAAAAATAGGTGTCTTGAATTTATTTTTCCTTTTCAAACCAGTTTTTATACCGTACAAGCATTGTCACAAATTATCAGTCTTTTTTTTTTTTATCAGAGAAATTGTCGGTATTCTTATTAATATTTCATCATACCCTCTTTAAATTGAAAATTAAACCACATGTAAATACGAAAAATTTAAAATATTCTGTCCTGCTTAAACAATGCGCGCTTACGTTTGTCTCCATGTAAAAGCCTCTATTACACACATTCCATAAAAGAGAAGTTAAAATTACTAATTATATAGTTATAACCATGTTCTAAGTTTTCTATATATATATATTATATAATATACTAGTAGTCCTAGAGATTTCAAAATCATAAGCTATAACTTTCACCGAACAATATCGTCCATACTACATTTTAATCTGCCTAAATTGGACTAATTAGTAGTATCACTACCGGTCAAAACAACCCACAAATACCCTAACTATATATATATATATATATATATATATATATTCATAAACCCTAGCGCTGAATTCTGATTATGTCATCACCACCAGAAGCAGCCATGCCAAGCTTCACATCAAGCTCCACTCCATGGCGGACTTTCCCGTTGATCTCCATGGGAACAGGACTAGAGCTGAACAGATGAGCTGCTGACGTCACCACCGAACACTTGTTCCTCACGAAATTACTCTTCTGCTGTTGCGCCGCAAGCTTCGAACAAGAAGAAGAAAAAGACGAGGACTTCCCCTTTCCTCTCGCTTCGTTATTAGTCCGAGAAGACGACGACGAGGAGGACGAGGAAGACGAGGACGGAGAAGACGACATTAGCAAGGGCAAGACCGAGGGGATCTCGAAGTTCGTGCGGGCCTTGGAACCCCTTAGACGCCTGGCGGCCGCGTCGTACGCACGCGCCGCCTCCTCCGCTGTGTCGAACGTCCCCAGCCAGTGGCGGCACCGCCCAATCCTGTCCCTTATCTCCGCTGACCACCTCCCCCACGGCCTCTTCCGAACTCCCCTGTAGCTCCGCTGCACCGGAAGCCCCCTGCTCTCCGCTCCCGCTACGACGCCGTTTGGGACGGCTGTTTTTTCTTCTGCTGCTTTAACGGCGGTTTTTCCGCCGAAGAGGAGGTACTCGCCGACGACGGCGGCGATGCCGTCGAGGACGGGAGGAGGAGCGCCGCCTTGTTGGTCGGTGGAGCCGCCGAGAGAGGAGGCAATGTGGTCGTTGGGTTGTTGTTGTTGTTGATGATGATGATGACTCGGCGGTTGGAGGAGGAGTTTGGGGTGGTTGGAATTAGGGACTGAAATTGAAGAGATTGCGAAGTGAGTGCCCATGAAAGAGCCGTAAAACGACGGCGTTTCTGCTAGGACCTTATAAGTTTCTTGCTGGTTGTTGAAGAAGGAAAGGGCATCTTCTAAGGCCATTTTGTTGTTGATGTTGGTCACGTTGTTTTGTTTCTCTTCTGTGTGTGGAAGACCGTTACATGGAAAACCTCTAGAAGCCCCCATATTTATAGGGCGATTTAAATGATAAAAAAAAAATTTATATTTTGTTGGATTTTTTCTTTTTCTTTTTTCTGTTGTAAGATTTTATGAATAATTAAAGATTTTCCTGTCAATGTCGACAAGACCGTAAAAGCCCTCATATTTACATCCTTGTCTTTCGTTGGCAGAGGGATATACCTTTTTTTGATGTCATAAAAACCCCTATTTCTCTTGAATTAGTATTTTAGACTTTTTCTGCCAATATATTGAGAAGTTCTTGATTAAAAAAAAAAAAGAAAAAGAAAAGGCTATGAGGTAATGATGGAATTAGAAATTAGTAAAATTAGTTCAGAGAAGAAGATGATGGAGGTGAGAAAATTACGTCAAAGAACGTACCGGATGGAAATGAAAATCTCAGCAGGTTTCCTCCTTTTGCCTCCTAAAAAATAAAAAGTAAATTTTACACATTAGGAAAGAAATTAAAATAACTTATGTAATTGACCGGAAAACCCTTTTAGAATCTACTAGCTTGTTTGTTTTGAGTTCTTTCGGTATTTAATATACTCAAATTTAGATTCAAATATAAAAAATATTTTAAATTTATTTTTTTAAAAATCCAAATCCTTTGGTACAAAGAATCTAAGTTTTTAGAGTTATGCTCCTTTTAAATTTTTGATACTCGAATATCTTTACTATAATAAAAACTAAAATTCTCTCTTTTATATTTGATGAAAAAGATCATAACTTCTTCATTTGATATCCAATTAAGATAATTCTTTTTTTATTATTTTTCAAACGAAGAGATGAATAAATTAATATCCATATTGTATATTTTTTAGAATCATTAGTAATAAGATTTTATTAGATTTGTTAATAAATTAAAAACTATTTTCACTACCTCTTCAAACATAAATTTTAATTTTATTCTATACTCAAATTAAAACTTCAATACATATCCAAACGTCAATTTGAATAACCATTTAAATCATTAATTCAAATTTATTTATTAAATGGACCTTAATTCAAATTTATTTATTAAATGGACCTTACGTGTACCTAATTCATTAGTGAAGTACAAGAGGGGATATGTTCGTGAATAGGGAAAGAAGAGATGGGCAATCCCGGAAATGAGTGATGAAGATCGGATGGGTAATAAATCTAGAGGATTTGTCGCAGGTATTGTGATAGCCGTTGGATTGCGTAATGTGGGAGTAGAGACAGCGTCACGGTGTCGTCAAGGGAAAAGATTGTTTGACTGATGCTACGTTTTTTTTTTATCCCTTTTACTAATGAAATTAAAAGCTTGGTTTTGGCATGTAGTGAGTTCGGGTGTGGCGCAGGCACGTGGAATGAACCGTGTGGAAGCACATGAAGAACCGGTACGTAGGAGGAAGATGCCTGTGATCGGCTGTTTACTGTTGATGGGAATACGCAGTTGCATCATATGCATGGAAGGTTTTGATCGTTTCAATCAGTTTTTTTAATTGTTGGGACCCACTAAAGAAAGTATGGCATCGAGAAGTTGTTTGATGAGGATCCTCGATCTTTTGGGCGAAGCAAACCAAAAGGATTTTAGTAAAAGAGCGATGTGGTACCAGATTAGAATGATATTGGCTAATGAAATGACCGATTACAATTTAATCAGGTTTCTGCAGCAGGACTTGAAAAAATCAATTATCGGCAGATTTTTATTTTTCAATTGTTAGGCCTGTAATAGTTATTATCTATTCTACATAGCGTCGGACATATATACGATCAATATAAGGTCCTTTCATAGAATGACAAAACAAAAAAATAACATTTATTATTCCATTTTTAATGTTGTTTTGGCCATCCCTTTTATTTATTACACATATTATTTAAATTTAATAACTTACATACATAAATAAGACTTAGAATATTAAACATAATTAAACAATTTACTTATATGTTAAAATTTAATTAGAAATACAACCAAAAGGATAATAAAATAAGATAGTTGATCTTAAGCCGTTAATCAAGAGCAATGGAAAACTAATAATTCTTCTAAAAATGGGTTTTTATTCGGTGAGAACACAAAATTATAGAGTACCTTTCTAGTCATTGATTTTGATCAAAATCATTATTTTGATATAATTTTGATACTTTAAATACTGTGTCGTATTGATAGGTTTTATTTTCATTTGCTACCAGAGAAAATTGTCTTTAGAATTGGGAAAAAAAAAAAAAAAAAAGGCACAAAAGAGGGAAAACTCATCTTCGAATCAAAGGAAAGCGAGAAACTGCACACCAGCTACTAAAACTCTTATAATTATGGATTTGACGGCACACTTCTGCAATGGATTAGATGTATGTCCTTTCAAATGACTTTCTTGATGGGCATTTGGGCATAATATTGGCAAGAACTTCAAAAAAAACCCTATAATCCGCCGTATTTAGATCAAATTCATAGGAGGTGTTATTCAGTTATTCTTAATAACTGAAGGGCATTTATTCGTCTTAATCGTCACCGGATTGTGGAGATAAATAATGCCTTTGGCTGGCATATATGTAATAATATTAGTGTGAGATGATAGATTGAAATTTTTGAAATCTTTTCCAAACATGTAATAAGATATTTAATGTGGATATTTTTATAGGTAATTTGTCAAATAATCAAGTAAATATATAAACGTGCTAATTAACGTATAGCGATAGGCCTTTGCAATATTTCATCTCATGAATGAATACTGATGTGCGTAGTGTATTATCACGATAGTTATGTAGTAATAATGATATGAAATTCCTTTGCAATTACTAATAATAATGATAATTTATGGTTGTAGCTAAATAGCTGCTCTAAAAACGGTAGTGGAGTAGCGGTTGACAAAGTCCTATTATGGTTAATTATTTCGGGTTGTGTGTCGCACTAAATTCTACAAATGAAAAGACCAACATATATTCATATCAGATCATTACAAAATAATTCCGAGGAACGGAACTCACTTGCAAATCACAATCTGCCTGTTTGGAGCATGGTTTCAACCACAAAGTTGTACAATTTTGTTTCAAATTTTCTAAGAGAAACGAAAATAGTTTGAACCCTAATTATGTGGTGTGGTTGGAACCGTGTTCTTAAATACCTTATTCTAAAACATTAAACACGTGAAACTCACGTGAGAAACGTATGGGGAGTCGATCAGCTTAGGAAAGATAACTTCATGCAAACCTATGTAATTAATATGTGTGTGCGTGTTTTTTTTTTTCGGGTGAAGTTCGCAACTTCATACATTGGCGTAAACAGTAATTTAGGGGAAAACATTTTTTTTTCTTTTTTCTTTTGTAATTTCATCTGGTTGATAGATTTATGAAGGTAATTCCTGACCTTTGCCTCTTGCTTTAACAATCCATGCAAAACCATCTCTCTCTCTTTCTCTCGCTCTCTCTCGCTCTCTCTCACAAAAGAGATGCATGTACACGCAAAGCAAGATGTGAAAATTGGAGTACTTTTGTGGCTTCATTTAATCTGGGGCAAGTCCCAAGATGGTTTTATTTTGGTATTTGAGGAAACGTTCAGTGAGACAAAAAAGAATGTTGGTCTATAAGGCCCTTAAACAAACTCTATAGAGCAAGATATATATATATATATATATATATATATATATATATATATATAATCGTAACTATAGAAGAAAGCGAATGTGGCTTTTCCAAGGGAGAGAAGTGAGTGAAAGCACGCGAAGGTTTTTTTTGAAGTTTTACACTCTTTGGACTGAGAAATTTTCTCGTGCCATGAGGATAGATATTGATGACTTGGTTTTCGAGGAAGGGCAAAAGAGAGAGAGAAAAAAATAGAAGTTGACTAGAAAATCCCAACGAGAAACAAGAAAGACAAAGAAAGCATGCTATCATGATATCTTTATAATTCTGAAACTCTGGTTTTGTGTAATTTTGTGTCGAGTTTCATCTCTGCTTGCATGGGAAATGCCAAACTCCCCAAAATTACCGCAATCTTTTGCGTGTTCCTTTCTGGGTAAATTTGTAAGTCGCTTTGGAAATTCTTTCGTTACTTCCGTTTTGGGTTTATTAATATATTAAATGAATATACAAGCAGCAAGATCCCCAAAAGAGGTTTAAGATTTATCAGGATGCCACGTAGGAATTCCTTCACTATAATAAATAACAATACAGAGAGAGTATGCATGACATGTATCTTGGTATTAATATTTTAAACCAAGATGGTATTTTAGATGCCTCTCAAACCTCTTAAAAGTTTCTTCAGTATTGATTTTTTTTTCATCTTGTAGATGAAACTTTAGATATCAGCTACCTGTATTAAGTTTACGTTAAGCTATTTTATTTAATTTGTAAACGTTGGTTTATTATTTACTGTACTACGGTCATTTCGTACCATATATATTTATCAAACAATCAGTACTTTGATTAAGAGTTTCTACAAATTTATGTAACATTAACTATTTTAAAGTTTCTTAAAGTATTATTTTTTAATGAATTTTTAGATTTTACGTTAATTTTCACCGATATCAATATTTTTGTACAGTTAAAGTATCCCGATATATTACTAGTATCAATATTTGCATCCTGCACAGTTGTCATTTTTATTGGTTTAATAAACTAATAAAAGTGTATTCCAAACACTAACAAGTGATAAAAAGTATATTTTTATACACAAAATTTCTTTTAATGTTTTATTATCTTTTTTGTTTAAAAATTTTAATCCCGATAGCAAATCGTTGTTGTTTACTTACATATAAAGAGAAGAATACATGTATGGTTGTTGGCATAGCTTAATAATAAAGCTACACCCAACTCTACATAAAAATGAAGAGTTTTAATTTTTTGCCCTAAATTAAAAAAAAAAGATAAAAAAATAAGAAGAACACGTGCTCCATTTAGCTTTTAAATTTTTATTTTTTTGCATAAAATCTTTTTAAACTCTCAATAATAATTGTCTCTATTTAATAAAGAAATTTATAATTACGCCCTTATTCTTGGGTGTTTGGCAAGTATGGTTAGAACCAACTTTTTAGTTCAAAACATTGTAGCATATGAGAGCTTTACATTGTAGCAATTTATTGTTTTTACTATAACATATGAGAGCTTTACACTATTTGGTAACTAAAAAGTTGATTCTAACCAGGCTTGTCAAACACCCAAGAGTAATGATTTTCCTGTTTAATATCTCTTTCACATTGTGCTTCACTTTTAAAACACATTTTAGTTCCACCACAATAAGTCTGTAAAGAAATCAATGCTCACGATGAAGAATTATCTTTAGAACGGAACTGCCTGATAGAAAACCTCCTCTACCTTTTCTCTTTTCTCTCTTTTGTTAAATTGTTAATCTATATATTGCCCCTATTACCGATGCAAAACCAAACTTGTGTACAGTCACAACTAAAATGTTAGTTCTCCCCATATCATTAGCGACTTTAACTTTCAGTTAAATTATATATCAGAAATAAAAATCAGGTTCCTCAAAAATAACAATAATAATAATAATAACAATCAGGAAATGTAAACAACCTATTTATGGTAATTGAATTCATTATTGAACCCCCTTTTTGTGCTTCAAATAAGAGTTGCAACAATTTCATCACTAACCTTAGCCACAACAAGACAGCTTATAATAAGCTTAGTAGCTTTTCAAATCTCCACTAAAAAGATTAATTCCATAAATGCCTCCTAACTGCGTATCTTAGTTCAACATGCCGTTCCAATTTTAAAGATGGTTCATTTCACCCTTTAAGTATATAAACTAGTTTTAAACACTCTCTAAACTAATATAATTTTCTATATACCCCTTGAACTTTTGATTTTGTGTGAACTTGTCCCTCGACTTTTCAAAAAATCGGAGAGCAAATTGATACAAAATCAACAGTTGAAAGGGTAAGTTGATTTAAAATCAATAGTTTGAGGCTTTGCCTTCAAAGCTTTATCTATCGAAACTTGTTTGAACCCTTCTTTGTGACGCTCTGCAGAAACTCAGACATTGAGATTTCGGTGAAGAGCATTTCTTTTCAGAAGACCTGCTGCAAGAGGATTGGCCACAGTCATCACACATTGGACTAGCCATGCGTTTGGCGTCCCTAGTGATGACCAGTTCTGCCCAAAGCCCCATTGGACCAGTGGAGTTGAAAAAGCGACGCTTGTTGGTTAATTTTTGTGTTGTTACCTTGATTTGATACAAATATTTGGACCTTGAACATATTTCTCGGCTATTGTTTGATTAATACATGTGCTAGTACGTAATCCATATCTTTTGTCTAATGTGCTTGTTTTGATTCTCTGTTTCTACCTTTCTCGTTGGAACTAGGAAAATGAAAGTTGAGATGCGAGAGTCCATTCAGTTTTCGTTCGCAAAAATGATGTACAAATTTATATATTTATTCATTATTAATAATAATATTATTATTATTTTGTGAATGTTCCATGTCTACGGCCGGTTAAATCCATATTTGTAAGCTTTCATAACAATTGATTTTTTCTTGCCAATTCCAACCATATCTTCTGCATGGAAACATAAGATCATTAAACTTGGAGATAAATTATTGGCATATCCAAAAATTCCAAAAGCTTAGAGATTATCATGTCATATTAGCTGTTTGTTCTTGCATAGTTTACATGATTGAGATGTTTAGTCAATACAAAAACAAACTTCTGTTCAGTTGATGTCTCATACATGGTCACTGTCAAGTCAATTCCTAGTCCTACTAGTAGATTTCAATCAACTCAAACAACATTGAATACAGCATCTAAACAGCGCAATAATTGCTAAAAGTTGAAAGAGAATCCTTCCTTATCAAAAACAAGGAGAGAACCATAATCATGTCGCTATACAAGTAGTGCCATCGTCTGACCTTGTTCTACGAACACAGCAGCCATTTTGCCAATGTAATTCTGGTCTTAAAGCTTGGCAATTTTTAACACTCCAAGAAAGTAAACACCAGGCATGACCAGCTCTAACAGGTGACCGGTAGTGATCCTTGCTTGTGAAAGTCAGAGCCTCCTTCCATGGAAGTTTTTTTTTGAAAGAAATATACAGATTCGATGTAGACATGTAGTAAACAGTGACTTTCAGTATCAGTTTGTTGTGCATAAATGGATTTTGAGTTAGACATAATCAAAAGATACCTCCCAAATCACTTTTATTGACTAAATAACATTTATTACATATGGATACCATTGACAACAACATGATCTCAACCAGCAAACAGGACAACAACCTAACAAGCAAGCTATATGCAAAGAAAAAACCAATTACATCTATACATAATGAAATATGCATAATAACTTATTCATGCGTAGAAGCATTGTAAGGAATTCAGTACATCCAGGACAAGTCTTGCCTGAAAGATATGGATCTTGCAGCTCCCACCAAACCCCTCTCAGAAATTTGAGGACAATCTTCAATAGCCAACAGTTCCAATTTGTAAGAACCCACAAGTGGCTTCAACCCATCATTGGTTATCCCCAAACACTTGCTTAAGCGCAATGTTCGCAATTGGGAAAACTGGCCCACAAGCTGAAGCCCTTCATCGGTAATCTCTTGACATCTGACCAGTTCTAAGGTTTCCAGATTCGGAGCCAAGCATAGTGCATGCATTCCAATGTCATTGAAGGAATAAACTTGGTCAAAAGAGAGTTCCTTCAGAGGGCAACTTTGAATCAGAGCAAGAATTCCATCTACGGTAAATGAAGAGAATGCTGGGAACTCCCCGTCAGAATAAGATATCTTGACAGATTCAAGCAACGAGCAGTTTTGAGCCACAGCTTTTAGGCATTGATCTGTTAATCTCAAAGGGTTATCAAGGAATAGAGGAAGGGAGAAATCCGAAGGAACCTGGAAGGATAGAGACCGAAGGTTTCTCGACTTCTTGGCTAAGCCTATAATGTCACAGTCCCTTACTCCAACACACATGTCCAGGTGAATCTTCTCCAAGTTCTTGCATTTCCCCAACACACAGGCAAGTCCCCTCCCTGGGCTTATTATGCAATTTACCAAGCTAAGCTCTTGCATACTCTCACATGGCAACCATTGCTTTTGCCATCTATCCACAGCTAAATGGTCATACACTTTCATGTATCTATAGTTAGCGTCCACCTCAAATTGCAACCGTTTTATTTTTCTCCAACTGTGACCTAGCTTAATCAAATCTCCCTCCCCAATAGCTCTACAATTCTTGATCAAGAGATCTTCGAGCGTTTCAAGCTTCCCCAGATACTCAAGCCATTCAACACCGCTAATATTCAAGCAACGGATAAGGTGAAGGACGCTCAAGTTTTTGCATCCAACAACAAGGGATAATATACCACAGCCAGTGATTCTTGGGGTGAAATTCAACTTCAAAGCCGAAAGTCTAGAACAAGAAGACAAGTAACAAAGACCCACATCGGTGATGAATGTGCAGTAGCTCAAGGTGAGATCGGTGAGAGAAGGGCAGTAAGTGGAGAGAACTGAAAGGCCCTCATCATCCACTTGTTTTCCTAGTTTCGACATCCAACCAGAGTAGATTATCTCCACTTTGGTCAAGTTGGGAAACCTATTGCAAAGCAAAGTTAAAGCTTGATTTGCAGGGTCTAATCCACAACCAACACGAAGAGATTGCCTCTGTTCATTGTCCAAATTGTGAAAGAGCTTACATGACAAAGAAACGGAGTTTCTATCAGTGGTTTTCTCAATTCTGTTCAAGATGTCCCAAAGTAACTGTTCTGGCAAACCATCCATATTCATCAAACAGAAACTCTTTTACATTTTCTTTTTCCCTCTTGATCCAATCAGATTAGAAAATACCTGAAGAAATACCCAAAAAAAAAAAAAAAAAAAAAACACGAATGTTAATCTCAAAAATAAAGGGGAAAAAAATTGTCCACAAAAGGATTCTACATTTTCCTTCTTCCTTCCAATTGATTTCATCATTGAAACCAAAACGAAACTTGCAAAATCAAAAATTGATCCAACAAAGCAAAAACCAGAAAATAAAAATCGAAATTTTGTAAAGAAAAGCCGCATCAAACATTAATAATTTAATTCGAAGAATTCAGGAATTGGAAACACACAATTTTCAGGTCGAGATTTCTCTGAAAGCAAATCTAGTCGAAAAAAGGCAAGGTTTTGGAAATCGTACCTGAAATCGGACGCGATTGGAAGCATTGAGGATGACCAACCTATTCCTAAGAAGCCCTAAGGATCTGAGAACACATTTTTGCATAAAAAAATGCTATTATTATCTATGATTATTTACCCCTTTGAATTTTTGGCTTCATTCCCCTTTTAACCCTTGTACCTTAAAAATTTTACCCTGTATTTTAAAAATTTTCATTTTAGGTCCAAATTTTGAAATAGTCCTCACCTAATCCATTATGTTATAATTTCTATTAAAAAATACAGAAAAGAGAGGAATTGGTCTCCTCTAATATATCCTGCTAAGAATTTATATTTAAAATAACAAAATAAGACTGCATGATCTGACTTAGCCCTTTTTGGTTTAGCGTAATATTTTATCAAAGATGGTTAAGTGAGACTAATTCAAAATTTAAAAGACAAAATGACCTGTTTTAAAATTGGAAAAACAAACTAAGGATGACTCTATAGTTAAGAGCAATAGTGAAAATAATCTTAGATATATATAAAAGAAAATGGTTCCTATTTATATCTGAACCCTTAAATTCAATTTTTTCGGTTTAGTTTTATTAAATTTTGTCATGAATTAGTCCTTTTTAGGAGTGAATTAGTCCTTTTTTTTTAGTAGGTGAATTAGTCCTATTTTAAGTAGTATAATTAACTATTTTAAGTAGGTTGACTCATTAGTCGGATTAAACCACCTGAATGTTGAGGGACTTTAAAGGTTCATGCCGTTTGTGATGGGCCCGGATACGGAGAGTTTAAAAAAAAAGTAGTGTAATTCACTATTTTTTGGATAAGTACTTTAATGAACTTTAAATTTAATATTAATTGTAACACATAATTTAACAATATAGTTTTAAAACCTAAGATAGTATAAGCCTATGCTAGCGTCGACAGTAGAATATTTTTTTAAAAAAATTACAATACGTGTCTAAATTATTATTGTGAAATTAAAATCTAACACAATATTCAAAATATCTTAAAAATGTCCTTAATGATATAGAATTATCTTAATGATATTACATATTATACTATATAATTATATATAAATAATTTTAATGATATCATTACGAGACATTTGTAGAATTTTTATAAATTAAAGTTATATTTTAATTCAATAAACGTAATTGGGTCAATTATCTCATTAACCATTTTTTTTTTTGACAAGAGTAGAATATTATTTATAACATACAAAAAGATAAGTGGATAGTAGTTAGAATTCTCTGTTATTATTTAAAAAAGAAAAAAAGAAAAAAAAATTATCTGTTACTAAACGAGAATACAAATTCACGGAAAAGAAATTTTTGAATCACCAAGAGTAAAGAATTAAGCAGGTAATCCGTAAGCTTATCTTGAGCAAAAAACAGACATTGCCTTAGATACAAACTCCTAAGGTCCTAAAGTCAAAATGCTTACGAAATATAAAGAATTAACTACAAAATTTCCCCCTCAATGACAGTTTTTGTAACAACATTCTTGTAACAATCCGCTATTTGATACGTAAACGTTGGTCCATCTCAATTCACAAAATAATAACGAAACACTTCAGGATTTTTAATTGAAGCTCACTTCTAAAAGTGGATGTTGAGGAGTTGGGTTCCTCGGTCGGAGCCTGATAGGCACTTCGAACGTATTAATGGGAAGGCTATTCAGGAAGCCTCCACGCGTATTTGCCTCCCACGGGTGGAGCACGTCTCCTAGGAGTCGAACCTATATCCTCTTGAATAAGAGGGTCTTAAAGCCTATCGCAGGTACTTATCTATCCAACCCTACGACCCTCTTATTCAAGAGGATACGGTTTCCAGTACTAGAGGACGTGCTCTTTCATTGGAGGCAAAAATACAAACTCTGCCCCTCTCTTTGAGGGGAGGAAGCTAAAGACCATTTTTGGCACAATGACCATCAGTATATGGTACACCAGCAATCTATAACCAAGCCAATTAATTTATTTTTTTTATCAGTAATTAATACTTTTTTCACATATCTCCAGGCTTTGAAATGGATGTCGATTCCAAAAAAAAACAAAAAAGCGGGGAAAAGAAAAGGTTGTCAAATGTCCTTCGAAATTGGCTTTTCGAGGTAAAAAAACGACACCTCGTTTTGTATAAAGATTTGATGTCGTTTCGTCAATTTACATTACAGGAATGCAATGTCGTAAACAAATGAAGAAAACAAAAAATGCTAATCACCACCCCTGAGGAGCACCAGCGGCGTTGCAAAATTTTACAAAAATCATTCACCCCACTGGCAAAGGAAACTACTTGACTGAAAATGCAACTAAGTACCGATCATTCTCCGTTGACGATCGGCATCTTTTACTATATCAAGCAAGCTTGGGAAGGCCATAAACCAGTAACTGTACATGGAATAATGCACACCATCCCCCTTGATCAACATGCGTACAAGATGTAGACGATAAAGGACTAAGAGGTGTCAAGTTGGTGATGATCGTAACGCATGCACGGCTCGTGTAAATAAAATAATAAGGACCATACATCATTCAAAACCTAGTCCTTAGCTCCTCCTCCTGCTATTGGTAGCCTTTGAGCCACTCCTAGACGACAACACGATGCCGTCCTTAATTTCGTTGGACACCGATGGTGCCTCTGTCGTCTTCCCTGCCGAAAGGTACGCCATCAGATCTCGAAGCTGTGAAAAATTGCAAGTGGAACTTCCATGAGTTTGTATGGCTCCAATAAAATTGTGAAAGCGACCATAACTTCGGCTAGCGTTGTGTCTACCAGGATTAACTTTCATTTACTTGCTTATTTGCTTTTTTGCTTCTTTTTTTTTTTTTTTCTTTTTTACCCTTTTTCAAAATATATATGTTTTTTGTTTTCCTCATAGGCACAATAACGAAGAAGTTCGGAAACCTAGCATTATGACCTGTTCCTCCAGGTCCCTAATCTTGTCATCCTTCAGTTTCAAAGCCTTTTTCTCCCTGACAGAAACAATAGAAAAGACGTCCACGTTATAGCAGCAGCAGCAAACAAAGAGTGTTAAGTAACATAGTTGAAATCAAAATACTATAACATATTAGAACTTTATACTGTAACAGTTGAAACTAATAAGTTCTAACTAGGTTGTCAAACAAAGTCAAAACCAACAATAACACTAGCAATAATAATGATAAAAGTAGTGATTAATTAGGTCATGAAATGGCCATTTTGTCCATAAATTACTAGAACTATGCATTTAAGTATTAATTAAATTCTTAAAGTGGTCAATTTAACATTCGAACCGATAACCAACCAAGAGCCGACCACCGCAAACAACCAAAAAAAAAAAAATTAAAAACCGTGTGTTCCAACACTGCCTCACGTGG
>CAMOHE010022233.1:33878-57372 GCA_946598075.1 Artocarpus hirsutus
CCATTTTGTCCATAAATTACTAGAACTATGCATTTAAGTATTAATTAAATTCTTAAAGTGGTCAATTTAACATTCGAACCGATAACCAACCAAGAGCCGACCACCGCAAACAACCAAAAAAAAAAAAAATTAAAAACCGTGTGTTCCAACACTGCCTCACGTGGTGCTGCCGTGGTGGAAGGTCGTGCCCGGGGCATCATTGGGAGTACAATGCAAACTTCTTTGCACAACAGGTATGGCATGAGTCTCACACCTACAAGGTGAGCTCCCTTGCATAGACCCTGTGCGAGGAGGTGAGGAAGATTAGCTCCGCTAGATCTACTACAAGGGACATTGGCCTAGTGCGAGGTCCTCAATGTTGACCACATGCAATGGAACCGACAGAAACGGTGGAGAAAGATGATTAAAGGTTTTTAGGCTGCATTTGGTTATGGTTTGAAGCTAGGTGTTTGGCTAAGATTATGGACATAAAATAAATTAAATAAATAAATAAAGCTCAATCATATTTTGAAAAAACGCTTAGAAGGGTACTTTGAGATTTAAAAGATTTTCCACAATTTATTTCTTGGCAATTGGTCAGCAGGGTAACGTTACAACCAAAAATTAAAGACGTGAATGTAGCTTCCATGGTGAATAAAGGATAAATTTTATAAAACTAGAAGGGTGAATTATGTAATTTTATTTTTGCGAATTTCAGATCTGTTTTTTATGGGGCTGCACTGCAATGCATTCTTGAAAATGAAGATAGTTTTCCAATCAGATGACCATTAGGCAGAAGTTATTCTTTTTTTGCCCATTGCTTCAAGAAATTGTAAAGTCAACAACTACAATAAATTTTATTGTGACTAAAAAAGACAACAAAAGAAAAACGTATTAAAAAGGCACAGATTAAGACCTCTCTTCAATCTGAATTATCTTCTCTGTCCAAGTCTCCCTACTTATTTTTCAATAGATTCTCATTAAGCTGCATGCAGAAACAAGAATATATTTAGAAACTCGTCTTGTTTACCCAGGTGAGAACGCTAAGCTACATCTTAGATAATAAAAGTAGAATTAAAAATAACATTGTCAAATAGAGACCTAAGCACATGGAGTTTTTAACAAGCCAAGACTTACATCATCAAGAATATTCTTTTCTTAAAGACATCTATCCACCTTAGCCTGCATCTTCTGAAGTCTAAGTGCCAAGGCCTTCTCCACAGCACTAGAAATTTCCCTTTCATTTTCTTCTTTCACATCTTCCAGTAAAGATTCAAAATATTGCAATCAAGACAAAGGACATCATTCCACCATTTTTTTTCCGGTTAAGATAGACTATATCATTTTATTGGGCAGCCTAAAAAATAAACTCAATGAAATGATTGAGGAACTAATCACCATTGACGAATAATAGAAGGCTTACCCATGTGACGTGAAATGAAATAAGGTCAAGTGAGTTCAAACAGAAAGAAAAGTTGTCAATCAAAATTGGAGAAATAACTTACTAATTTTTGGTTCTCAAGTTGGGTGGTGAGCAGTTCATTGTACTCATTAACAATCTGTAGATAGAACTTAAAATTATAGGTATGGGTGTGTTAAAAAAAAAAAAAAAGAGACAAAAAAGAAATCATAATTTAAAGTGACAAAAGAAAAATAATTACTGCTTCGACTTTATTGTTTAAAAGAGCCTCACTAAATCCAGAATCTACACAGTCACAACTTCCACACCGATCATTAGCATGTAGACAATGAGAATTCAGCTCAACCAACTTTCCATTAGTTTTAGACTGCATTAGACGGTGAACGTAATTGTCTCCCGCATAATTCCACACACGTTGTGTATCTAATTCAAGAGAATAGCAGTGTTGCATTTCTTTCCAATGTCTTACGGCATGTCCTTCGTTATACCTATGCCACAACTTTTAGAGTGAGCAATCGCACTACAAGTGAAGAAATAAAAGGAAAGGACTAAAAAGGTCAGGAAAAAAAATCTACAGCATCGCCTTTAAGCGGGTCTAAAGTTGGTAATGATAAAGAGAAGCGGGAGAGAGAACTTATTACCTCCCACATCCAACATGTCCACAAATAACACACATCCAGAGATTCTCAGAAGTTTGGCAAACAGCACAAATCGATTTTTCAGGCTGCTGCTGACAATATCGACATATCTGAAGAGAACACGGGTAAGCAAATCATAAATTATGTCATTCAAACCAAACAAAATTGAGAAAGGAAACTAAAGGCAATTGATTGGTACAGTCTCATCTGGCAAAAGCCCCATATATCAATCTGGCATCTCTTTCCATTTCCTTGGCAAATGAGAATCGAAATCTAACAGAAATCTTGAACAAAGGAAAATCTTATAATCTTATTTTGTAAGATTAATTTCCGATAAAAAAGGTGAATTTCCGATGAACAAAGGATCCGATCAGAGCTCCGAGCTCGTAAGCAAGTGATGATTAGAAAGGAAGGGTGAACTTACGGCGAGAGCGGAGGGGGAGGCGAAAACAACGACGTCGCGGTAGAGAAGCATGACGCCTCTGCTCTCTTCGATTCTAGCGTTTCCGGAAGAGAAAGGAAAGGCTTGGGTGATGTTGGAGATTGAAGAAGAAGCAGAAGAAGAATCGAAAGGCTCGCCGGAGATCATGTCTGGAGGTTTCCGGAAAACGTCGTCGGCCATGGCTCCGGCGAGTGCTGTGCTCGAACTTGTTGACATTGACGTTGATAGATGTCAGAGTAATTGATCAATTAATGGCTTTGTTTTGAGTTTAGCGGGAGCTTTGCATTTTATATGTATGGACGTGGCGAGCTGGGACTCAGTGCGGTCGATTTCTTATAAATGGAACCCCCAGAAACGTTACGAACACAACACGTCAGTACATTTGTTTACGTTTACTTCCTTTGGACTAAGAATTTCCCCTAAACTAAACGCCCTCAAACTTTAAAATATATATATATTATATCCTTATATTATAATACTTCTTTATATTTACTCTTAAATTTTAAAACTTATTTTTTAAACAAAATAATACTTGTTGTCCTTATTGAAAGGATAAATTCATTAATTTATTTAAAACTCATAAAGAACCAACTTTAATTATTGTAATTCTCTACTTTTTTTCTATCTTTTTATCGTTTTTAAGCATATACCCTAAAGGTAGAATATATAAGAGTTTGGTGTCTAACTATTTCATTTAAAGTGAAAAAAACATTCATATTAACCTCTAAATATTAAGTCTAATCTTAAAACAAATGAAAAATCAACAATTCCATAAAAATATATATTTTAAAGTTCGAGGAGTAAATTTGAAAAAATATTATATTTCATGGGGCACAATACCTACGTTTCAAAATTCAGGGATATATTGACATATAAGTGATATATTTTAGGGAAAATTCGTAAAATTTACCCATTTTCTTTTTCATGTGAGGAGTTCTCTCTTTTCTCCCCTCGGTTTTCTTTCCTCCCATCAAATACATATTATATGAGGTCATTTTAACATATGTCTTTCAAAAAGATGTTAGAAAAATCAATGTTTTAGTTAAAATATTTAATTGCTACAATATAAAGCTCTCATATGTTAATTTTCAGTTTAAAAATTAAGTTGGATTTTTTTTCATAAATGCCCCTTGAACTAAGAACTCTATTTCACTTTGCCCCCTTATTTTGCAAAATCGGTTAAAATGCCCCCTGATTTTTAAAAAACCAATCAAAATGCCCCCTTCATTTGTAAACTTAAATGGTTTGCTGACGTGGCATTTCTTTAAAGAACTAAATAATGTATTAAAATGTTATTTAAATATATAAAACTAATTAATGTTAAAAAAATAACCAAAAAAAGTTTTATTTCAAATTTGTTTTTTTGATTCATTTTTCTCTTTCCAAAGTCTCTGCCCTCTTCTCTCACTCTCCAAAATCACTGAAAAGTCACGGATAATCAAATGAAGATACTGCAAAACAAACTAATTGGTATAGAATATCTCTCAGAAATAACAAACAGATTTTACCCAAAAAATAAACAAATAAATAAAATGCTTATTTGTACCTAATCGCCCAAGAAAATGCTAGAACTTCTTTATTAGCATTCAAGATCTACTATGTTAGAAAACAAGTACGTAGTAAATTTTTAAAATTTTTAGTTAAAATGTTTTTCCAAAACAAGTTAGACATATTATGTATATGAATTAATAAAAGATCTTTTGTATTTCTTAGTAGACTAAAAAATTGTAGGAATTGCAATGAGAGAATCCACTAGAAGAGCCTCAACCAACTGGTCTTCTTTGTTATTCTCTTTCCATGATTGGAATATGGGTGGTCACGCACCTTTCAATTTTTCCTCACATGACCTCTTTTTCTAACCATTTAAGAAAACCAAGAGCTAGAGTTCGATATGTTAAACAATAGCTCTATAGAAGTTTTTGAGCTTTCCTAACAAAATACTCTTCTCTAAATTTCTCAAGTGATCTAAGAAATAATAGAAAGTTGTTCCCTTTATATAGAGGTCGGACTGGGGCTAGTCCTTATCAGATTTTGCCTCAAACTTTGAATCAGACTCAAAATTTAAGCTAAATGCGTTCACACATTTTGCTAAAAAAACAAGCACGGTCGACCGTGCCTATGTATGGCGGTTGACAACGATGTCATAGCCAAGTTGGCAGATACGTTTCCTATGTTTTTAGACTTATTTGGTTTATTTGATTTAAACCGATTGGGTAAATCCTATCTTATTTGACTCAGGTATCCTTTATAGAGCCTCAGTTCTAATTCAAATAACCCAAAAGTGAAGTTATCTGATTAAAACAGTCATATACAAATAATTACATATAAATAAAACCTATTTTAGATAATTCAACATTTTTATCTTGAATTAATTCATAAAATTAATTCAGAAATAAACCAACATGAATTATGAAATCCAATCAATCGAATTTTAGCCAATCTAATAAATAATATAAGTTATTAATATGTAGAAAAAATATGTCGTATCGATATAGAAAATATTATAAGCTAGCAAAGGAAACCTGATGTATACATATAGATCAAACTCCTATAATTATAAAATAATATATCCTTGACATACATAAATTTTATAATTATCAACTCTAAAGCTATTTCACTAAAAGCTTTGAGTTATACTCTTGAACTATGTATAAAATTATGAAACTCCAATAAGTTTATTGTCCATGACACATCATAATGTGTAACATCCCTATGGGATATTTATAATCGGCTTAAGGATAAATTCTGTTTTATCTTCCTATTATTTTTATCTTATGTTCCATTATCTCACTATTGGAATGCTTACTATTCATAACCAATAACAAATAGTATACCATTCGGTTACACATATGTATCCAAATGGTTGAGTGCTTCAGTTTTTCAATTACAAGATAATGCCTATAAGAGAATAGTATTAACTCCACAAAGAGCTATAGATTCTCCATATTTATGAATAATAAGTCAATCAAAAGTCATGGCTCCAATATACCGGTGTGCATACCTTTATATGATTCAGGATATCACTCTTTGATACATCAAAACACACAAGTCAAGAATACAGATTTATTGATTCATTTCAAGATTAAGATATAACACATATGATTGTCTAAAGTGAATTGATTTGAATAAACAGAATTGTTACTCAAATCAATTCATATTTAGTCCGAATCTAATATATTATCACCTATGATAATATACCAATGTTTATACTCACGGAGTCCAGCTTCGATGATAAAAACAAGTCATCTTCCATTAAGAATATATATAACATAACGATCTTAACATGAATAAAGTGCCCAACTTTATTCTCTCTATTGCGGACCTTATCATTTAGGCTATCACCTTTAAGATCATGTCTTCTGCATAATCTGTCTATCATATGCATGATCTTAGAGGTTTAGATTGACAGTCTCAGACTTTTATTTGCTTATCATACATTCAACATAAATGACCATAAAGATGACAATATTTGATATATAAAAATAAATAATAAACTCTTTATTGATTAAATGTCTCTAAAAAACTATTATATTATTTAATCCTTAAGGTACCTAGTCTAACATAACATTACCACACAAGACTTTACTTTTGCCACATTCTCGAGAATTAAGGTCCTTTTCGCGTATAAACCTTTTATATTTTTTTTTTTCTGATTCCTTTTTTCTCCCTCCCTCCCTATTTTCTCTCTCTCTAAACAAACATTCCAGGAAAAAAACCTAAACAGAATTGCCCCGCCCTAGTGATCCCCTGTCGTGCCATTGTTGTGCCACCCGTTGAGGAAATTCGCTGCGAACCAAGCAAATAATAGAGAATGAAAATAAATGCAGAGAAATTAACACCAAGAATTTTATACAAGTTCACCAATTTGGTTATGTTATATTTCTGCCATAGTAGATTCCACTAACTTGTTAAAGAAATTTGTTACAAAGAAATCACTCAATCGCTCTTGTGTTTCTCTCATGCTTAAAGATGTTTCCTACCATCACACTCACAATTTTCTCTCAAAAAATTAGTCCTCCTATTTACCCATAACATTAGGTATTTATAGTGTACAAAAAAAATGGGAAACAATACCTAAAAACTAACTTAAAAATCGCAACTTAGCAACCTGGCACCGCAGCACCACTTTGAACAAACAACACCTGTGGCCGCTAGGGCATTATAGTGCAGGCATAAAATTTTCGGAGTGCCACGACTCCCTTTTCTAGCACTACGGCACTCTGTGTACTGCCTTTTGCGTCCATTTGAGCTTGTTGGTGCCCGTGGTGCCTAAGGCCAAGGCCTCAGTGCCTAAAACATTTTTCTCCAATCTTGCATCTCCACATAAGGTTATCTCCCAAGCTTTGTTTGATTAAGCCCCACATCTTCAACAATCTCCCACTTGGAGACTAATCCATCTTCAACATCTTCACTACGACAAAAATCACTTCTCAATCCTCAAATAGAAGTCCAACTGAAGTTGCACACAACTTCAGTTTCTCGATCGAAATTGTCTTAGTCGACATATTTGCTGGATTTTGACTACCCAGTATCTTCTTAAGCAACAACACTCCATCTTCCAAAGATGATCTAATGAAGTGATATCTCACTTGTATATGCTTAGTTTAACATGATAAACAGGATTTTTCGTAATGAATAGCGCTCTGACTATCACAATACAACACGCTCTTCTATTGTTTGTGACCCAGCTCCTTCAAGAAAGACGGTAACTATATCATCTCCTTGCTTGCTTTGGTCAATGCTGCATACTCTGCTTCAGTAGTAGAAAAAACGACTATCTTCTAAAGCCTCGAAACCCAACTGACTGCTATACCACCTAATGTATGAACATATCCAGTAGTACTTTTTCTACCATTAACATCACTAGCTATGTTAGCATCCACATAACCTTGTAGTCTCAAGTCAAACTTCTTAAAACTCAAAGCTGAACCTGCAGTACCTCTCAAGTACTTGAAAATCCGTTTCATTGTCTCTCAATGCTGGTTTCCTAGATTACTCATATACCTACTCATAACTCTCATGCAAGTATAATATACGGTCTTATGTATACCATAGCCTATATGAGATTGCCAATAGCGGAAGCATAAGGCATCTTAGCCATATGGGCTCGCTCCTGCTTTAAAGGTGGTAATTGTTCCTTTAACAAATTGAAATGACTAACTAAAGGAGTACTCATCGATTTTGCATCCTCCATGTAGAACCTCTTCAACACCTTTGGCACATACTCCTTATGTGATAGCTCTAGGACATCAATTGTGACACCCGAGCATTTTTAGTATATTATGCAATAACTTAAGGATTATGTTAAGCAAAATAGGTGCCACAAGGATTATTGTTTAATCCAATTTTTATGATAAAGTCCATAAAAGCAAAAATGAGAATTTTAAAGGTAAAAATCATGCCATGGTCTTATACGAGAAATGAATGATATAGAAATAAGCTGGAAAGCTTAATTGTTGCAAAATGTGTTGCAACAAATGTTAAGAAAAAAATACAGTTTACAGAAAAATAATGTATAATAATATAAAAATTATACAATATTAGAATAATGCAGTGTAAGAAAGTACACTGATAAAGTTATGTAGTATAAAAATTAGATTGCAAAAGTAATGCAGTGTAGGAATTGAATTGTTTAAAGTTAAGCAGTACAAAAATTAGACTATTTAAAGTTAAAACAATATAGGAATAATATTGTTTGGAGGACATAAATGAGTAAGAAATGATGTATAAGCTTATAACAGTATAGAGAATATACTGACAGCATAAGAAAATACTGTTAGTATAAATTTAGACCGTATAAAGTTAAGCAATATAAGGATTACATTCAATGGTGGATGTAAACAAGTATGGGAGGTTGTGGAACCTCATGAGTTATATAGAAAAGAATACCAACAATGTAGGAAAATACTGTGAGTATAAATTTAGACTGTGTAAAAATATAGGACCCACCATTTGACACTCAAATGGATGAGAAATTGCCATCACACCCCTTGATATGGCCAAATCAAATCTTGTCACTTTTACCCTTAATAATGCTTAAGGGTGACTAAGCATGGATAGTCATTAAAAAAAAGGAAGAAAAAGAAAAAAAAAAGAAAAGAAAAATGGGGGACACTCCAAGGGTGGAGGTTTTGCCACATGTTTTGGGCAAAATTTCCTTTGCAATCAAGTCCCTAGAGTGGAGACTATAAATAGTCAAGGACTTGTTGAAAATTAAAAAAAAAGCTTTGGTTTTAGGAAATTTTTTCCAATTTCTCCCAAAGAAAAACCACCCCCCCATGCCAATTTCTCTCTAAAGTTTGATGAATTTCAAACCTCCAAATCATGTATTAAAGCAAGTTTAAGTGAAGGAGATGAAGATTGAAGAGTTTTCAGGGTAAAACTCAAAAATTTTTCTCTATTGTGTACTAGGGTTTTTGTTCAAGTTTTTAATGGAATTTTTATGGTGTGGTATGAGCTTGATGTCAAGGGAATTTGGAAGCTTTCAAGTGCTAAAAAGTGAGTGCAAGCACTTGGGAATGATTAGGTAAAATCCTAGTCTCACAAGCTTTATTAAAGTTTGTATTTTTTTATGCATACCATGTGTTTGATGAAATGTTCTGGACTATGGCATGAAATAAGGACACTATGGCATGATTAATTAGTGTTCTTAGTAAGTGATGATGAGATTGGATGATAGGAAATATGATGTTAAGCTTAAAAAAAAAAGGTTTGAAAAACTCTGTTTAAATTGTAAAGTTTAACTAGTTTTCAAGAGAATAGGATTTTGAGGGCATAAAGGCCAATTTATTTTCTAAATATGGCATAGGATCTGCCAAAATAGTGAGGGAAACAACTTTTGTAAACAAATTTTGTAAAATTCTAAAAAAACTAAATTGCAAAGTTTTGCAAAAGTTCGACAGATTTGAAAATCAATCAAAAAGTCTACCTTAATGTTGGAATTTGAGGAAAGTTAAAACATAAAAATTGTAGAACTCATTGAAACTGTGAAGGCTACATGGATGGATCGTCAAAATCCTATACAGTTGATAGGTTATGAATTTTACGAAATTTTGAAAATAAAATTTCAAGAAACGAAAATGTTATGAAATGTATTGAATTTGACCATGGTGCTTTTATAAGTTTTATTCCCTATAAAAAACTAAACATTTTAGCATAAAGTGGTCGTCTTTGGTTCCAGGGGCAAAAATGCAAAGATTTTTGTGTTCGGGCTAAAATCGTAAAATTGTGTGAAAACTGCGTTTTCACCAAGGAACATTAAGTTCCTGCACTGTTGTAGGCAGCAAGTACTTATAGATGCTAAGTTTTAAAGGATTTAAAGTTTAGTCAAGGAAAAAAAAGAAACGAATATTAAGAGCAAAAATGCAAAGATTTTCAAGTTTCGAGTTAAAACTATAAAGTTTTAATAAAATAAATTTAATTGAAAGGAAAACCATTGTTTTGTTTTTTGTAATATTATGAGACATAAAGAAATGAAAGTTACGCTTTAAAAATGGGTTCTGAAAGTTTTTAAATATCGTCAAGGGTAAAATATTCATTTTATGAAAAATGGTTAAAACGGACCCAAAACGTCCAATATCGGGAAACGCACCTTAGTAGGAATTTGTTCGCAATATGTAAGTAATGACATAGTAAAGTTAAGTGAAAAGTTTAACAAGTTACAAAATTGACGAAAAACCCGTTAAAGGTAAAATCATCATTTTTAAGGAAACGGATAAGAGTTAAACACTTTGAATTAGCAAAACATTCTTAGAGGAAAAATGTTTCGTAATACGTTAAGTAATGAAACCGTCACATGAGACGAGAAATTTAATAAGGGATGTTCAAGTGAAAGAAAAGTAACCGGAAGGGTTACAAAATTAAGTAAAGGGAAAAGTAACCTAGTGGGTTACAAAGTAAAGGGAAAGGTAAGCTTATAGGATACTAAGTTAAGTAAAAAGGAATGAATGATCAATGATTAAGTTCTGTTATCAATCAAGTAAATTGGTAATATAAAAAGTTAACTAATAAGTCAGGTGTCATATGATTAGGACACAGAAGCAGACTAATGAAAGGAAAAGAAAAGAAACAGGAACATTAGAGTTATAGACAAGTAAGTTAACACTTCACCTACAGTATGAAGTAAATGATTTTTAAATACTTATATATATGTTTGCAATTATTATACAAGTTGTTTTTAAAGTATGTTTGAATTTGTTATGCAAAAGGTTGTAAAGTTTAAATCAAGGTTTGTAATGTATTTGCAAATATTATTCTTAAAATATGTTTGCATGTGTAAAGCACAATGTTTTAAAGAGTACAAGTTATGGTCTGTAGATGTGTTTACATATGATGTGTTAGCATTTGACATGCTCACTAAAGTTAATAAGAAGGCAAAGCAAAGATGATAAGTAAGTGTCATACCAACCTCCTTATTATAAGGTACTTAAAGTAAAGTTAAAGTTATGCCTCGATGTTCGATGGTCTTAAGTCTTCCATAAGGGAAGCATTATGTTTATGATATCATGATTAATGATGTTGGTACGTACACTTGGGCCTATAATTCAAGAAAGTTAATAATAATAATAATAAAAAGCTTATAAATGAATTATCATAATTGAGCATAAATGGAATCATACATTTTGATTTTGCTTGTATTCCTTGTTATGAAATGTTTTTGTGTTATGTTTATGAAAAACATTCTGAGGAATGTTTTGCATTAAATGTTTATGAAAAACATTTTTATGTTTACAAGGAAAGGTTTATGAAGGACATTTTAAGAAAAACATTTCAAAAATGTTTTATGAAAAAATATTTATAAAAAAGTTGCAAAAATGCTTTATGAAAATGTTTCAGAAATATTTAATAAAAAACGTTTATGAAAACGTTTTAAGAGAACTGTTTTTAATGAGAAAAGCTTATAAAGTATGTTAAAATGATTTGTGAGATCATGTTTGAACTTATTGAGTGAAAGCTCATTAAAAGTTCCTTCATGCTGTAGGTAGTCCTATGGGTGACCAGTAGGACTTGTTTAGAGAGCTTGGTACTACGGAGGATAGATGCAAAGATTTGAGTATGATACCAATAAAGTATGTTTCTGCTGCTTAAAGAAAATGTTTTTCCGCTATTTGATATAGTGATTTTAAAGTTTTAAGGAAGTTAAAGTTTTAAAAAATGTGTTCAAAGTTTTAAAATATATATTACAAATTTTTTTTTATAATTATAAAGTTAAGTTTTAAGTTATGATTAAGTAAATGTTTCTTAATAAGTTTAAGAAACAATTTAAAATGGTTTTAAAGACAAATATTGAGCAGTGTCCCAACTTAAATTGCAATAGAAGTCGCAACAGCTTTTATGAATGTTTTAAAGCATGTTTAAAGGATGAACCAATAATTTCTTACTAAGTAAGAAATAAATTAAGATAATGATGATTATAAAAATTAAGTGATGACCCAACAAGGCGAGGCGTCATATCAATGTCCCTTATTATCTTCATCCCAAGAATTTGTTTTGCAACACCCAAATCCTTCATTGCAAACTGCTTTGACAATTCCCTTTTCAACTTGTCGATTTTTGTTTGCTCCCATCGACTATGAATATATCATTAACATGGAGCAATGCTATGAATATATCAATTGCCTACGTGGCCGTCACTTAATTTGAACATAATCGTAATCTCAACATACTTTAACATAAAATACTAAAAATTACGGAATAAAAATTTTTCTCAGATGGATTCTTAACATATAACTTTTAAAAGAATAAAAATCCTTTATCAAAACTTAATTCCATAAAGGAAATAATGACCATTTCCTAAAACTTATTTTCAAAAACCTAACATAATAACATTAATTTTTTAAAAGTGGTAACAACATAATTGTAATCATAATTTCCAAAACTTAATCCTTTGCATACTTCACAACATTAATTTTCTTAAAACATAATCATAATAATTTTCTCAAAACATTTCCTACTAATACTGTTTATTATATATTGTCGTAATTTTTACAAAAATAAGATTTATAAGGGTATATTCATTAATTAAATCTAATTAAATATTAGATTTTATTAATGCATTTACCTTGGTCATTATATTTAGAGTCCTATTCATCCTATCTGCCATACCATTCTGTAGAGGCTTCCCTGGAATGGTCATCATCATCTTTATTCTATTCTTAGCACAATACCTCTTGAAGTCATTATCCACATATTTACCACAATTATCCGACCTCAAACACTTCACATTCAAATTTGTCTCATTCTCAACCAATGCTTTCTACCTTTTAAAAGCATCAAACACGTCATATTTATTTTTTAGAAAGTAAACCCATAACTTCTTGCTTGAGTCGTTGATGAAAGTCATGTAGCAGGTAGAACCACTAATCAAAGTAACTATTGAAGGCCACCACACATTTGTATGAAATAACTCTAGCATTATAGCCTTTGGTTCTTTCCTCTATTGATGAAGCTAACTCTCTTCTGTTTCTCAAAGACACATCCCTCACATAAACTATGGCCAACCATCTTCAACTCGGATTGCTTCCCTTTGGAATGAAGCACCTTTATTCCCTTCTCGCTTATGTGCTCGAGCCTATAGTGCCATAAATAAGAGCTTGCAGCAAAAGAGGCAAGCACAATTGTGTCTTTGTTACTAGAAGTGATGTACAAAGTTCCAGTCTTGTTCCCATGAGCAATAACCATTGTTTCTTTTGTGATTTTCCAAGAACCACCATTGAAAGTAACATTGTCACCCTTATCGTCTAACTACCCAATTGAAATCTTTCTCATCAGTTTCAGAACATGTCTCACCTTATGAATATTCCAAACTGAACCATTTGATATCTTCAATTGATGTCACCAATACCCATAATATCCCTAAAGGACCTCTAAAATGAACTAGCATCAATGGCAATAAAGAGAAATAACATTAAGGGGGCGTTTGTATGCAGTAATCGGTAGAAATTATATTTTCAAGAAAGTGACAATAGGTAATATGATTCCCTTGAAACCCACATTATCATGTTTGGTTGTGCACATGAATTTTCTATTAGATTTTTAAGAATATTATATTACTGTATTTAGTTGTACATAGGAATCTTATATAATTGACAAAAATAAATTGTGGTTTAACATTAAATATATCAATACAGTATGTTAGTACTAATATTAAATAACAATAACAATATAAATATGAATGATAAAATAATATTATATATAATTTAACACTAATATTACTATGAATATTAATATTATACTATTCATATTCATATTATACTATTCAATTATTATTATTGTTAATGTTATTATTATTATTTCATATTAATATAATGTTTATATTTATATTATCTAAAAATATTAATTTATAATAAATCATAGAATTAATATTTAACAATAAATTAAAATGTTGTATATTATACATAATATATTGATATGAATATAAATAATAATAAAAATATAATTTTTCATAATATATTATTATTTATATTAATATCAACATAAATAAAAATATTGTTATAAAAATTTTATACAAATTTAATTATATTTTATATTTATTATTATTGTAATAATATTAATATATTTTAATATTCATATTAGTGTGAATATTAATATTATACTATCCATATCGATATTATACTATTATATTTTTATGATTATAGTTAATGCTATTATAATTTTTATTATTATTTTATATTAATATAATATTTATATTTATATCATATAATAATATTAATTTATAATAATAGCACTATATTATAGTATTTATTTATATTATATACTAATATTAATTAATACTAACATATTACGCTTAAATATTTTAAATATAATATATAATATATTTTTATTATTATTGCTAATTTATTATTATTCTTTTTATCAAAGTATTATTTTATATTTATATTATAGAAAATATTAATTTATAATAATAATATTATTATTATTATTATTATTTTAAGAATAATATAGTAATTCTATAATATATTTTTATGGTAAATAATACATAATAAATGAATATGAATATAAATAATAAAATATATATTTTTATAATATATTATTATTTTATATTATAATTAACGTTAAATAATAATATTAAATTTTGATAATATTATAAATATTTAATAGTTTTTATATTATATTATATTATATTATATTATATGTTAAGAAAATGTGAGACCTGGATATTTCTAGATTATGGATTATCTTTTTAAATGAAATTTAGATTATCAATTATAGTAAGATAAATTCATTGGATTGGGTTTCTTAAGGAAGTAAAAGATTATAATTTACGGAGTTTGTGTTCAAAAATCATAAATTCTTGTACCATTATTGTGCAGGAATCTTGCATATTTCTATTCATAGCAAGCGCCCCCGACTACAACTACCTTGCACAATTTGCCGTTGCCGAGCAAGCTCGTGACTTCGGAGAGGTCAGAGAAGACGAAGGAAACGGCATCGTCCCTAACCTCGAGATGCCTCAGAAGCTTCCTTCTTCTCCCTCGCACCCAAACCATCCCACTTTCCTGAGCAACTCAACTATTGTCCACCACCAATCCAAGCCTGCCAAAACCTCCTCGACCGGACTCTCTCCGCTTCGACTCCGACACCGTCAGCGAAACCCTCTCCTGGTACTGCAACGACTGGCAAAGCGCGTTAGAGTTCTTCAACTGGGTCGAGACCCACTGCCGCTTCCAGCACACCACCGACACCTACAGCGGAATGCTCGACATCCTTGGCAAGTTCTTCGAGTTCGATCTCTCCTGGGATTTGATTATCAAAATGAGCCGAAACCCAGTTTCGGTCCCGAACCACACGACGTTTCGCTTCATGTTCAAACGCTACGCCTCTGCTCATCTCGTCAGGGAAGCTGTCGAAGCTTACAACCGGGCGGGTGAGTTCGGTCTGAAGGAAGCCGTCAAAGCTTACAACCGGCCGGGGGAGTTCGGTCTGAAGGACGAGACCACGAATTCTAATCTTATCGACGGGCTTTGTGATCAGAAGCACGTTGTTGAGGCGCAAGATTTGTGCTTTTGGAATAACAAAGAATTGGGTTTTGAAAAGAGTGCCAAGATCTATAACATGATTCTTCGTGGGTGGTTTAGATTGGGGTGGTTTGGTAAGTGTAGGGACTTTTGGGAAGAGATGGATAGAAGAGGCGTTGAAAAGGATTTGCATACATATTCTATATTTATGGATATACTTTGCAAGAGTGGGAAGCCATGGAAGGCTGTGAAATTGTACAGGGAGATGAAAAGGAAAGGGATCAAATTGGATGTGGTGGCGTATAACACGGTTGTTCGCGCCGTCGGCCTCTCCGAAGGCGTTGATTTTTTGATTCGGGTGCTTAAGGAGATGAGGGAGTTGGGTTGTGAGCCCAGTGTTACGACTTACAACACGATCATTAAGCTTTTGTGCGAAAATGGGAGGTACAGGGAAGCCTCCAAGAGGCTCGACAAAATGCCAGAGAAGGGTTGCTCGCCGGATGTGATTACTTATCATTGTTTTTTGGGGTGTTTTTTGGGTTCTATGCAGAAGCCGAAAGAGATTCTTAGATTGTTCGATAGGATGATTGGTAGCGGTGTTCGTCCGAGGACGGACACTTACGTGATGCTTATGAGGATGTTTGGGAGGTGGGGATTTCTCCGATCGGTTCTTTTTGTGTGGAAGAAGAAGGAGGAACTCGGGTGCAGTCCAAATGACGCTCTTTACAATGCTTTGATTGACGCTCTGATTGATAAGGGTATGTTAGACATGGCTAGAAAGTATGACGAAGAGATGTTAGGGAAGGGTCTTTCACCCAAGCCAAGGGCGGAGTTGGGGACAAGGCTAGTGAGTAATGGAGGATCGACCGACGAGTAATGACTTTTGTTTTCGAGATGGACATTTGCAAAATAGAAGATTGCAAAGCTTTAACCTGAGACTATCCGGGCCAAGAATATAGAAGCTAACATGTGGCATCGGAATTTAAGGGTATATGGATTCATGTGTACCATTAGAACATGCTTAGGATGGAATACTAGTTCTCTTCAGGAAAAAGTTCTGGAAGAAGTTCGATTTGGGACTTGCCAGGTACGACAGTCGATCTTTTTGAAACAGGCTTTTGGTTTTGCTTATGTTTTCCATCAAATTGCTACGCTGTAATTCCAATATCTTATGCGTAAATCACTACTCTTTTCAAAGCTTAAGCACACACAAATCCCGTTATGCATTCTGGGAGATCGAACAACCTAGTCGCATGATAGATTGCTTTTTATGGAAGCATGAATTGATGGGTGTTAGTAGCAGGGATCATCTTTAAGAACTCGGAATGATTCCTTGAAAACATGAGACTTCTGTTTCATTGATGAGATTCTGAAAACATTTCACCCCAAGTATGATGGGTTTGTCTTCTATTATAGCTATTGGTTTGTATGCATTTAGTTACTTCTGGTGGTTGGGCATGAAAACGGTACTAAAATTTTAACCAGTTATTTGCGGATTTTCAAAAGACAAAAAATTTATTGAGGTTATCTGATGGAAATCCCTTCTATGGGGTATAATATTTAAGTAAAAATGAAAACAAACCTGCGACAAGGATGAGATTCATAATGGTGTGATTAAGCTGGTTAAATTTTAGTTTTCGGTCATTTTCAGCCTTCTTTCAATTTAAGCAAATTTAGAAGTGAAATGGAAGTGTCGAGTATCTTGAGGTTAAATTGCAGAGAGAAAAACCCCGAAAATGAAGGGAGTATTTTTTTATCGTGAGGTTAAGTGTGGAGTACATATATATTTTTTAATCGTGAGGTTTGAACTTTAAACCTGTTTGTGTATCCGTCATTATCAGTTTTCTCTGTTTTTCTCTCTTTACACCCAGCGGTCAAATCTTTGTTCCAGACGACGCACTTTTCACTTTGTGATTTCTCTATCTCTGAATTTGTAGATTATTTCAACAAATGTATTGTTGTGTTCTTTGACAGTGTGTTTGGAACAACAAAAACGACAACAACAACAATTCTAGACCAATTCAAGGTGGAGTACCCACCATGGACGACATTGATTTGAGTTCTCAGTTGCAACAAGATTCATGACAAAGAGTCGCCAACAGGATGTATGTATATATCATTTAAAAAATAATAATAAAACATATTCAGATTTTGCAGATGAGGTCTAATAGTTTTATGCTTCGCTAGTTTAGTAACATGGAAAGTTAAATGAATGGACTTGATAAGACGGGAGGGGTAAAGCAAGGGACTTAAGTAAAAAATTAGATACCACCGAGGCGCGGAGGCGGCCGCATAGAAAGGTGACGTACAAAGACTCTCACCATTATCACATAGGGCTTGAATCCTTTTGTTTGTAATGTAATGAGGTTGTAATTATGTCTCTCAGTGGATCTATTAAATATGGCTTCGGTCTGCTGTGACTTAGTTCTCTTGACTGCTAATGGGCGAAAACATGGTTCAGGTTCTCTTGTCATTCCAATTGTGGCCTCAGTAAATTTCTTTTAAGAGGTTAGGTTGGGGGCAAGAGGGCACATCGATCCCTTTTTTGATCAACAAAAAAGAGCAAAAAAGTAGATTAACCTATCTTGTTTTTAGATTAGCCATTCATCCCAAAACGTTAAGCTCTTATATAGGAGGCTCAAATGGTATCCTACCCTGGGTTGTCTTGCGTTCGATCTTTGTAATTGCAATTTCATAACCCGTCATGTATAATTCTATTGCCTCCTTTGAATTGTCGATGTTGGACATTTGTAGCAGTAATGTGGAAGCACCAATGTGACTTCATTAAAAGGTCGGTGTTTGCAAGATCACATTGGTAAAAGTTAAGATGGATTGTGGATGCAAGGGAAACAGTGATTGTGCCCTAATTGTGGAAATATTCTGGTTGTTTTTCTTTGCATTGATCTAGTCTCAACCATAAGTAAGCTCCGATCAACTCTGTGTGTGTGTGTGTGTGTGTATATATATATATACATATATATATATATTAATTCACTGACTTAACTAAGTTAATGTGTTACATGTAAAGAATTGAAACATTAAAGAAGCATCTCCCTTTTTCCGGTGAAGACGGATTGGATGAACTCACGAAAATTGCTGAAAAGTTTGAGGAAAAGATTTACGCTACTGCTACAAAACAGTTACCCGTATATGCATGCTAGCTTGCACATATTTAAGAAAGATTTGAATTTATAAAATGTTTTTTTTTTTTTTTTTGTTTTCCTCATTGGCTTTATGATTGTTACAGTCCAATTATTTGCGGAAAATTTCACTGAAGATGCTCACATTGGAATATGGAAGCTGTTCATATTTCAAAAATTCATGAATTTTTACGTGTACAAGCTCATGAAAGTTTCTCCCTTTGTTGGCTGCTATTTTGATGTTGCTTGTGATGGGATTATCGCTAAGCATATTGCTCTGCTTTGTCCATATGTACGTGTATTTCTGTGTGTTCGTTAAGAAGTCACATATTAAGTTGGCTTTCTCTTCTTGCTTGACCATTCTCCAGAAATAATTTTGTTTTACAATTTTGAGAACAGAAGTGTTGTTAGTTTTTATTATGTGTGTTTTTTTAATAAGAAACGTGTTGTTAGTTATTATTGTACTTCGTTATTTAAATGCGGTAATATGACAAATATGATTCTATATATATATATATATATATATATATTTATATATATGTATTTCTTTAGAGGCCTTTTTAGGTGGTTTGGTTCATTGGTTGTTGGTTTTGATTTCGCGCTTATCGAGCACCAGTAAGCATGGCAATTCTTCTTCAAGAATATTCTTAATTATTTTAGTGAGTTTAAAAAAAATAGTCAATTAAAAAATTATTTTATTTGGCAGAAAATTATTGATAAAATTTTGATTGATTTGATTAATTTTAAGATAAGTTATTCCAACCAAATCATATAACAAATTATATACACTTGATTTGGTGGGTTTAGTTTCATAGATTCATATAAATTGATAATTTTGACACATAAGAAGTCGAATAAATGGTATAGAATTAGCCATTAATTTTTTTTGTCTTTTAATTAGTTAAAAATTTCTCCGACATCATTAATTTACGTATAACATTAAGTAATTTACATTCCAAATTTCATTAAAAAAATCTTGTTTCAATAACATTAATTAGAGAAGAGTTGGAACACAAAGTTTTAACTACACATTGTAGCACGTGAGATATGACAATCGTGCAGCAAAATCCTCTGCCTTCTTTATCTGGAGTTTCAACAACACAGCAAAATTTGATGACTTCATTGCATCCCAGTTCCGATGTCGAATCAGGACAAGGAAATACACCAAACTCATTGCAGCAGGTTTCCGCGAACTCATGCAGGAAGATCAAACGAGAAACTTAAACAAATCCCAAGAAGAAATCAATAATGCATGGTCCTCCCACCAGAGTTTTGTACTTTACAGTAAAGGTTCATCTTTTAATAGTAGATTCTTTGGAGGAAACGCAATACCTCAGCTACTAGTTTCTGACTTAAAAGGGTAAATGTGATTAACAACTTGCCACCAATCATTTCTCAAATATAAGTGGATTAGTTAAAATACTAGTCAGTTTACTGTGATGGACAATTATAAAAATGAATACCTCCTCTATTTTAATTAGTGAATTTACCGTTAGGTTAACTTGAATGATGATGGCATGAATAAAACTTACATATTATCAATTTTTTTAATTATAGATCATTAATAAATTAATGATAAATCAATTTATTAGTGATAAACTATAGCTAATAAATGATGTACTACCGTTAATAAATGATGTACATTCATGACATACACAAAGATTATTTTTTCTAATTTTAAAAAAAATTCAGACATTTCCTAATTAATTTTTAAAAGTTTTAGTTATTTATTTAAAAAGATAGTAAAACATGGGACATCTGTATAATTTGTTGCCTTGTTTTAGGAGATTAAATGAAATACTTGTGGCATTTGGAAGAAACTGTGTATCCTAAAGAAGTCAAGAAGTCGTTAGTTTTTACATAAAAACAAGAGCAACTGTTTTTGAAACTTGAAGCGACATGGCGTCTTGCTCAGGGGATCAATACATAGTACCTTCTTGATTAAATTTTCCAATGGTCAAATTCCAACACAAAGGAGTTTGGATATGCTTATATGGCTCCTTAAAAAATAAGCTTTTATGATATTTGGAACTTTAGTTTCAACGCAATGATAAACAATATAAAATGCTATAGTAAAAAATAAAAAATTAATTACTGTGTAAATATTCGAAACGGCCGGTTAATAATGTCTCCTAAAAGCCATGTATGGACATTTGGAAAGAGAAAGGAATAAACTTTCACAATTGAGAGGAGAGAGAGACGAGAAAAATAATAACTCGGTGAGGTATAATTAATTTTCACAAAATTTTGGAGAGAGAGATATCTATGTAGATGAGAAAAAACGGTTCATCTTCACAAATTGAGGAGAGAGAAAAAGGCATAAACTTTAAAAAATTGAGGGGGGGGTGGGGGGTGTGGAGGATGAGAAAAATCGGTATAAGTTTAAAAAATTGAGGGGAGAGAGAAAGAGAAGTACTACAAAATTTACCCGTCAATTCTCTCTCTATCTCTCGTTTACAAGTGCTATAAAAACCAAAAGCTTCATGTCACGCCCCACTGAGCCACAAGGAGGCCACACATTTGTCTTGGGCGTTTTTAAGGATAAAATTGGCCCAAGGAAGGTTCTGGAAGGGTCCGGAGTGTTCTACCACATTCTACAGCATTCCAGAAGGTTCTACGCTAGTCCAGAAGCATCATGAAGAACCCAGAAGGTCCTGGAAGACTCAAGACTGCTCTGGAAGACTCTAGAACATTAGAGTACATTGTAGAATAGTATAGAATTCTCTAGAACACTCCATACTTGTAAATATTTCCACACTTTGCTAGAACATTCTAGATAATGCATAGCAACTGTAGGATCAAAGCAATCTTGACCATCCATTCCTTAGGAGGGTGCCTATAAATAGGACCACCCCCTCATTTGTAAAGGCATCCAAGAAGCATCCAAGAAATACAATTGTAAAGTTCTCTTAGCTTAATACAAATTCCTTTTAGAGTTCTCCTCTTTCTCTTGAGTTCTCTTTTGTTCTAAGCAATTGCGTGAGCAAGTCAGGCTGACTTAGCATCGGGAGCGTACTAAGGCCGCACGAGTATCTTCGGAGAAAGTAAGCTCGTGACATTCAGCTCAGTTGCACCAGACCAGATCATTCGATTTTTTTGGCCAAAGGGTCTCTCATTCTTGAGTGGCCTATACAACCACAAAACGTGTATATATACCATCACTTCTTCTCTCTCTCTCTCACTATATAAATATATATACACACACACGCTATAACTTCTTCTCGTCGAGCTCGGGGACTCCACTTTGGTTCGGAAAACCTTAAGAAATATCAGTGTGAACCACTGTCAAGGCCCGAGGAGAAACAGGAGATTGATTGTAAGTTGTAATTGGACTGGTTTTGGTTTCATTTTGGGTTATGCTTTTTGTTATCTTCTGGCTTTTCCTTCACAAGATCGTTTAGTTATATATGGAGTGTTATAGTATTGATCACTTTTGTTTCTACAATATAGGATGGATGAAATAACTCATTTGTTAGGTTCGTTTTTACAAGATTTAATTCAATTGAAACTAAAATCATAACAACACAAGTTAAATAACCTCCTGAAATGGATATTTCGTTGCTTCCTAAAATATGTGCAAGAGTCAAAAAGCTCTTTGCTTGTGAAAAACACATTTTGGACTTTCTTCGAGCAACTTGCGAGCACAAAAGCAGCGCATTTTAGCATTTAGCAAAAATACCTGAAATAAAACACAAACAAATTTCCAAATTGCAAAAACCATGAATCTAAAAGAAGACAAACAGCATCCAAAAATCCACACAAATTTGTAAGAAAAACCCAAAAAGAAAATCAAAGATAAACATCCGCCTTACCTTTTTATCACTCACATTTTTTTGGAATGAGAGAACAGGCTTAACATCCTTGCTCTTCACTTGACATATATGCTCGCTCATCACTTTTGGCAATCAAAGTAATTTCCTTCCCGACGACCCTTGGAAGGCGGTTTTAGTGTTGTTTTTCTATCCAGAATCTTGAATATCTGAGAAGAAGCAAGCACTTAGAATACTCAATTAACCCAAGTTCTGATGAAGCATCTGAAGACTACTTGAATAGTTAGTGTGTGTGGCAATTCAAAGAATCTACAGTCAATTACGGCTTTTACCAACAGTTTTATTTTTCTGTTGTAACGGATATTTGTCAAAAAACAATATATATTTTTTGAAGCCAACTAGACAAGGTGGTCAAAACATAAAAAGAACGGGGGTATAATTGGAAAAAAAGTTGCAACATGGCTGCCTGCTGTAACACAGTTATAGCTAGGTTGGTACACCGTATTGTATTATATTTTATTGCATTACATTGTATTTTTTGTATATAATACAATGCAATATAAAGCAATACAATGCTATATGGCGTGCCAAACATACTGCTATTAGGATATATTTGTTCCATGTATTTTTTGGATTCAGTTGACTTAAATTTGAATTTGAGTATAAGAATCCTTTGGATACATGTTTGTTTTTCCCAAAATCTAAATCTTTTGGTGTCAAGAATCCAAGTTTTCAGAGTTCACATCCCCTTAGATACTTTGCATATTTTTTAAGATCATTAGCATTAAGATTTTATTAAATTTATCAATAAATCAAAAACTATTTTCATTATCTTTTTAAAAACAAATTCTAATTTTATTCTATACTCATATTAAAATTTAAATGCACATCTAAAAGTCAATTTGAATAACAATTCAAATCAATAACTCAAATCCTAATTCAAATCACATTAACTTAAATCAAATCACCAATTTAAACTATTTACCAAACGGACCCTTAACATATAGTTTGAAATTAAGGGGTTTTCCGTCTTTTTGCTGATCAATGTATTAAAAGAAAATGAAAAAGGAAAACAAATTATAACAGGGTTTGGTTTTGGAAAGGGTTTCAGCGGAGAACATTGGCTGAAAAGGTCCCCGAAGGAAGCGA
>CAMOHE010022235.1:0-14293 GCA_946598075.1 Artocarpus hirsutus
ATTACTATATGTATATATTTTGAGATTATCGTTATGTCACTAATTAATTAGTAAAATATACTTATATATATATACCAAGTAAGAATGAAATAAAATGACATTAACAATAATAATAATCTTTAAGATAGAATTGTTAAGGTAAAAAAAAAAAAAAAAGTTTCTCAAAAATTGAGTAATAAAATTAAAACTATGTTTATGAAGTTAATTAACGGCCACGTAAGGAGGGTCGTTACATCTCTAATGTTCTTAAACAACAAGGATTTTAAAATGACGTTCGAATGAAGAAACGATTTAAACACACAAAATGACATAAATGCCAATAAATAGAAAAATGACTTCAATATATAAACGAAAACGATTTCTAAGGATAAAACCATGGCAATTTAAGAAAGGCATAGCGCTATAAATACTATACATTAAAACGACACAAATCCTAAAAAACGACAACCTTATAAAATCTACTCTAGATGGAAAACGACATCGATAAAATAAAATGATACTTTTATGAAAATAACATTTATGTAAAAAAGGACAAGGATTTTAAGACAATGTTCGCATGAAGAAATGATTTAAAGAGCCAAAAGGACACAAATTCCAATAAATGGAAAAACGATATCAAGTGATAACAACTTTGTTGAACGACGCCATAACTTGAAAACTAACTTGGGAAAAATTGTCTATATAAGATATGTGAAAAACGACAACAACTATAAAACCGTGGCACTTTAAGAAAGCCACCATGATATGAAAACTATAAATAAAATGGACATCCATCTTAGAAAACGAAAATCGTAAAAATCTACTTTAGCATGAAAAACAACATCCATAAAATAAAACGACAAGGATTTTAAAACGACGTTCGAATGAAGAAACGATTTAAACATACAAAAGGACACAAATTCCAATAAAAGGAAAAAGGACATCGACAAGCAAGGGTAGCTTAGTTGGTTGTAAGTCCCTCGAGTCACGCTTAGCTCCATTCAAAAATATGTGGCATTTTCCCTCTCCTATAAAAAAAAAAAGGACATCAATACATAAACGAAAACGACATCTAAGGATAAAACCACGACAATTTAAGAAAGCCACAGCGCTTCAATACTATACATGCAAATGACACAAATCTTAAAAAATGACAACCTTATAAAATCTACCCTAGATGGAAAACGACATCGATAAAATAAAATGACACTTTTATGAAAATAACGCAAATCTAAAAAACGAGAAGGATTTTACGACAACGTTCGCATGAAGAAACAATTTAAACAGTCAAAAGGACACAAATCCCAATAAATGGAACAACGACATCAAGCAATAACAACTTTATTGAACGACACCATAATTGAAAACTAACTTGGGAACAATTGTCTGTATAAGATATGTGAAAAACGACAACTATAAAACTGTGGCACTTTAAGAAAGCCACAATGATATGAAAACTATAAATGAAAACGACATCAATCTTAGAAAATGAAAACCATAAAAATCTACTCTAGCATGTAAAACAACATCCATAAAATAAATCGACACCTTTATGAAAATAAAGTAAATCTAAAGAACGACATCTCTGAGACTTTATTAAGCTCTACTGAATGAAAACCGTGAATTGAGAGGAAGAGTTCTTCTCATTGATTCAGTAATACAAGAGTTGTTGATTTATATACAACTTGAAAGATAGAAACTAAAAACAGAACAATGCTAAATTAAATACAACCGTAACCAGCTCTGCATTATTAACAGACTAACCAACTATCAACTAATTAACTAACTACTGACTAACACATCATTTTATTAGTTGTAAAACTCCCCCTCAAGATGGACTGTAAATATTCTTTACAGCCATCTTGGACAATAATGGTCGAAGTGAGGATAAGGGCAAAGCCTTTGTAAACATGTCTGCCAGTTGATGTTGAGAACGAATAGGAAGGAGTTTAATTGTTCCAACAGTGACTTTATCACGTACAAAGTGGCAATCAATTTCGATATGTTTTGTTCGTTCATGGAAAATTGGATTAGTTGCTATATGAATAGTAGCTTGATTGTCACAGAAAATAAGAGCGGGAGAAGGTATAGAAACTTGAAATTCTTTCAAGAGTTGTGTTATCCAAATAAGCTCATTGGTGGTTGAGGCCAAGGCACGATATTCTACTTCTGCAGAGGATCTAGAAATGGTTGTTTGTTTTTTAGCCTTCCAGGAGATAAGAGAGTCACCTAAAAAGATACAAAATCCTGTAACTGATTTTTTGGAATCGGGGCATGATCCCCAATCGGCATCTGAGAAAGCATGCAGTTGGAAGGAAGAGGAAGAGGAGAAAAAAAATCCTTAGCCAGGATTAGACTTGAGATATCGAAGAAGATGGTGTGCAGCTTGCAAGTGAGGAGTACGTGGCTGTGCCAGAAATTGGCTTAATTTGTGGACAGTGAATGTAATATCAGGCCTGCACAAGGCGAGATATAGTAAGCGACTAGTGAGTCATCTATTTTGAGAAATGTCAGGAAGTAATTCACCATCTGAAGCATTGAGTTTGATGTTTGGATCCATAGGTAAGGAAGTAGGTTTAGATCCAAGAAAGCCAACATCTTCTAGTAACTGTAGTGTATAATGTCGTTGAGAGAGTACAATTCCTCTACGAGACCTTGCTATTTCAAGGTCAAGAAAATATTTCAAGTCACCAAGGTCTTTAAGTTTGAATTGAGTATGTAAAAAGGATTTTAGAGAATTGATGGCTTCAATAGAAGGACCAGTGATGATTATGTCGTTGACATAAACAAGAAAAGCAATGAAGGTATGACCAGATCCTTTTGTGAAAAGGGAATAGTCAGATTTTGATTGGCTAAAGCCAAATTGCGGGAGAGAATGAGAAAATTTAGAGTACCATTGTCCTGAGGCTTGTTTAAGGCCATAAATGGACTTATTTAATTTGAAAGCTAACTTGGTTCCTTGCAAGTGTTACTCCCCCTTTCATCGATAACCAGGAGGAATGTCCATGTACACTTCTTCAAATAAATCCCCATTAAGGAACGTATTGTTAATGTCTAATTGAGTCAAGTGCCAAACCTGACTTGTAGCCAAGGCCAACAAAGCTTTAACAGTCACCAGCTTGGCCACAGGAGAGAAAGTATCAATGAAATCTATCCCTGCTTGTTGTGTATAACCCTTGGCTACTAGACGAGCTTTATATCTCTCTACAGTGCCATCAGAGTGAAACTTGATTTTATATATCCATCGGCACCCAATGGTATGTTTTCCTAGGGGTAGTGGAACCACTGACCAAGTATGGTTTGATTCCATAGCATCGAGCTCAGTTTTCATGGTTGTTCTCCATTCAGGGTATTTGACAGCTTGATGGTAGAATTGGGGTTCATATTGCAATAAAATGGAGAGGACAAGGTTCTTGTGTTTGTTAGATAATGAATCATAAGAGAGATAATGGGATATAGGATAAATTGAATCATAGGAATGGTTTGAAGTGTGATGATGAGAAAGAAGGTTACAATGAAAGTCCTGTAAGTAGGAAGGAGGTTTAGTGAGACGAGATGATCTTCTAGGAATGACTTGGCGATCAGCAGGACATGAGATGGATAGGCTGGAATTGTCCAGTAGAGAGGGATTTGATGAATCAGTAGGTAATGAAGCCTCTAGTGGTTTTGGTAGGACAAAATCAGGCAATGGGTCAATGATGGATTCAACAATAATTGAGTTAAAGGGAAAGACCTCTTCATGAAACACAACATTCTTGGAAATAAAGATCTGTTTGTTGTGCAGGTCTAAGAGTTTGTAACCTTTGATGCTAGGTGGATAACCAAGAAAGACACAAGGCCGAGCACGAGGTTGAAACTTGGTACGATGAATTGATAGGGTCGAAGCAAATGCAAGGCAACCAAATACCTTGAAAGTGGAATAATCAACACGTGACTTATATAATAGCTCATATGGTGTTTTGTTATGTAATAAGGGGGATGGAGTCCGATTGATCAAAAAAGTAGCAGTGAGGACGTATTCAGTCCAAAGTGAAATAGGTACTTGAGCTTGGTAGTATAGAGCACATGCCACATTAAGTAGGTGTTGATGTTTCCTCTCAACGACTGAGTTTTGTTGAGGGGTTTCTACACAGGAGAACTGGTGTAGAACACCCTTTTGGCTGAAAAATTTAGTAAATGTCAGTTCTTTATCCTGATCAGATCTAAAACGTTTAATTGTAGTACTAAACTGATTTTCAATCATAGTAAAAAATTTTGGTATCACTGTAGCAACATCTAATTTCTGTTTAAGCAAGAACAGCCAAGTGAAACAAGTATAATCATCCACCAAAGTAACAAAATATCTATGTCCAGAATAGGAAGTAGTATGATATGGTCCCCAGATATCACAGTGGATCAATTCAAATGGAAGCTGTGACATGTGATTGTTTGATACAAATGAGAGTCTTCGTTGTTTTGCCAGGGGACAAATATAACAAGGATCAACATTAGTAAAGCTAGAAGCACCACAATGAATCTGATCACATAAGTATTGTAACGGTTTGGAGGATAGATGTCCCAATCGATTATGCCAAACTTTGGCTGTTGCAGTGTTGACCAAAATGGAATTAGTGGTGTCAAAGGTAGTTGTATCAAGCACATATAAGTCTTCAATTTTGTCACACTTGCCAATCATCATCTTGGAGTTGGCTTCCTGGATCATAAAATGATCAGGAAAAAAAATTACCAGAAGCTGTGAATCATTTGTTATGGCACTCACAGATATCAAGTTAAACTTGAATTGTGGAACAAATAAGACATTCTTGAGGATCAATTTGGAGTTAATTTTGACATCTCCACTGAGGCTAACAGGAATACAAGCATTGTGTGGCAAAGTAACAGTACAGTTCTTAATAGGAGATAAAGAGATGAAGGCATTTGCATTAGAACAAATATGCCTAGCTGCTCCTGAATCTACTATCCAGTGGCTCATAGAAGAGAGGACAGGATTGAAATATACAGACAAGCAAGCACCTATTGAATGTGAAGTAGTGGGAATGTCCTGTTGTTCATTGATTTTGACTGTGGAAGCCAAATGGTTGGAAAGCATAGTCATCAGCTGATGGTATTGGTTACTATTGAGGTTTTGAAAGAAATCCCTAGCAGTGGCAGGCTGACCATTGTCTGTAGGACCATATTGTTTAGATATTTCAGCAGTAGAAGTATTAAGCTAGTTAGAGACTTAATTAACACTGGTAGATGATGTATTCTTCAGACGTGGTTGAAACCAGGGGGAAAACCATAAAGTTTGTAACATTTGTCTATGTTATGACCATGGATGTGGCAATGTGTACAATAAGGCCTATCTTTCTTTGGATTTCTGTTCCCTCCATTACCAGGACTAACATTCAGATGGTTGGGTTTCTTAAAAGCATCACTTTTTGCTACAAAGGCTAAGGTATTATTGGCATGATCAACACCAGTGGAAATTGCTATTTTCCTCTGGCGTTTTTCTTGAGAGATTGAGGAGAAAACCTTATTGATAGGGGGAAGAGGATCCATGAGCAACAATTGAGCTCGAATTTGAGCATAGGATTCGTTTAGACCCATAAGGAAGGCCATAATGTACTCCATTTAGTAGTACATATTTATCTCTTTGACACCTCCGCATGTACATTTGCCACAGGTGCAAGTAGGCTTGAATTATTCAATTCTTCCCAAAGTGTTTTCAACATAGTGAAGTAGACACTTATGGAATTTTGATCTTGAGTGTGATTGGCCAACTCACGATGCAATTGGAAAATGCAAGGGCCATTACTTTGCTGAAATCTATCCTTAAGATCCAACCAAATCTCATAGGCAGATGCAGAAAATATTACACTGGTAGAAATTTCATTAGAAACTAAATTCAAGATCCAAGAAATCACCATGTTGTTATTTCTGATCCAAGATTGAATAAGTGTTTGATCGGTACCTGTGGGTTTAGTGATGGATCCATCAATGAAACGAAGTTTATTCTTGACAGAAAGGGCAATCTACGTGGCATGGCTCCAAGAAGCATATTTATCACCTGTCAATTGCTGAGAAACGAGGATGAGTCCAGGGGAATCGGAGTGATGAAGGAAGTATGGGCTCAAGGGGTCATCAATGGCAGATTTGCCAGTTGATGCAAGAACAGCACCAGGATTCGAAGACTCCATGAAAAAGAGATGAGAGGAGCAAAACGAAGATGAATATCGTCTGGAAAGGAGAACAGATCAAGGCGAAGAGTAGGACCTATGAAAATTGAAGGTCGAATCACAGAGTTGGAACTGGGGGGAACTCCGGGGAACTCCTGTGAAGCATCAGAAGGCGGCAGAGATTTCGTCTGATACCATATTAAGCTCTACTGAATGAAAAACGTGAATTGAGAGGAATAGTTCTTCTCATTGATTCAGTAATACAAGAGTTGTTGATTTATAAACAACTTGAAAGATAGAAACTGAAAACAAAACAATGCTAAATTAAATACAACCGTAATTGCCAGCTATGCATTATTAACAGACTAACCAACTATCAACTAATTAACTAACTAACTATCAACTAATTAACTAACTACTGACTAACACATCATTTTATTAGCTGTAAAAGACTTTTCTTCAAACACCCCTTAAGTAAAGCATTGCACAACTTTGTTCAAGGCTTAAACCCAAAAAAATCTCACTTCTTGAAACAAACAATCAACTTCCAAAGTCCTTCCAACGTTTCCAAGAGCTTCAATCAAAGAACCGTAAAAGACAAAGCTGGGATGAAACCCCCAAACTGTTAAACTGAACGAGAAGGGTCATGGATCCGTCCACATTCCCTGCTCTACAGTAATTTCGAATCAAATTGTTGTACATTTGGCCGGAAAGTTCTTCATCGGTTCTTCTGAGACTTTCTAATGATGATATAAAAGTGGGTTCTTTGACTTTGGTCTTGCTCTGTTTTAAGGAAGCGAAGAACTTGGGTTTAGCATGGCGTTTGAGACAAGTTAGGCAGAGGGGAGAAGAAAAGGAGGTTGAGAGTGGGTTGGGAGATAGAGCGAAGTTCATCATCACCATGGATGGTTCAGGTGGGATTTGTTTATTATATGAAGCGAGCAAATGGAGAATTCAATTGAAGGTCGTCGTTTTCTGGACACAAGCGAAGGAAAGACTTGTTTGTTTTTAAGTAAGCAGTGGGCAGAAAGCTCCTAAAAATTAGAGAAAAAAACAAAAAAGCTAAGCAATGGGGAAGGAAGAGATTGGAGAGAAATTTTGCGAGAGTGTGTTCAGTTGGCGGTTGAACTTAAAGATTGGAGTAAAAAGACAAACTTTGTCGTTTGTTCGTTATCTCAACAATACTAATGTCGTTTTGGTATGGTCGACAGCCAGTTATGAAGACATATCGTTTTGGAATGGCTGACAGCTAGCAGGACAACGTGTCATTTCGAATAGCCAACAGACATTTGATACGACATGTCGCTTTAGTATTGTCCACGGCCACTTAGCACGACATGTCGTATGTGGTATGGATAAGGTTCCTGTTTTCAAGAAAACGGCGTGTTCTTTTTATCACAATGAAACTACGTGTCGTTCAATATCAGCGATTCACGTGGACATGTCTGTCGTCTCTGGCGACTGACAAGTGGACACGTCGAATAAAGAGGACTTTGTTGTTGTCTCATAGAGAAACTACGTGTGGTTTTATGACGACTTGTATTTTTATTAAAAAACTTATTTATTATTACTATTATAGGATTTCTGTCTTTCAAGTCATTACTTCCAAAAATAATACATAATCACTGATAATGTTATGTAAGAAATTCTAAATAACAACTGTTATAGTAGTAAAATATTACGGTGCCTGCTGATTAGTAAAGACTCACAATAATTTAACATATACATGTATATATGTATATATATATAGATCATATATATTATATTATAATTTATATAACTAATATCGTAATAGTAACTACTGAGAATATTCGGGCACCTAACGTATGTAGCTCTATCCTTGTGTTCGAATAGGTCTCGTATTCTTGTTTGCGGCTAAGTAATGACTCTTTAACCACAGAATGAAAATATCAGTACCAGCTAAAATTTTCTGAACAAAGTAATAATTCTTTACTCGTTTTTCTAGAGATCTTATTGTTAAACTGCGTTGATCACCTTGTAAAAACGAAGTCAAGTTGCTTCAATATTTCTCGTAGGAGGCTACCTTCTGCTGGTGGGATTCCAATTAGGATTATTGGCTCTCTAATAACTCAATGTTGACTCTTCTTGCCCTCTTTAAATACTCCACACTTGGCGTTTGTCGTCATTGATGTCGATCGTGCGTATTCGTTCTTGAGATTCTGGCATATAATTATGACAAATTTGTAATTTCATTACAATAACAGTACTCTTAGATTATTGTCCCTTATTATTTATATTATTTATTTATTTTTTATTTTTTTTCCTTTGAGGATTATTGTCCCTTGTGGTATCAAGCGAAGACTTGTGCACTAATTATTTCAGAATAAGACTGAGCAACTTGACAATTAATTATCAGTTTTCTTATATATTATGATTGATTTCATTACCTTCCTTATATTTATGAATTTGGATGCTGAGAATCTTATTATAATTATTAATGGATATGTAAGCAATGGTTTACTTTGACCTGGTAGAGTAAACATTAATAGACTTGGGGAAAAAAACAAAATAAAAACTTGGGATGATGATAATTAACGATGAGTACTTCAAGCCTTAACCAACCAACTATAATAGCTCATATATTTTGCTGGGGATTATAAATACTTAGTAGCTCTCATTGTACTTTTGCAGGATCCTTGTTGGCTTGTAATAAATTGCCCTTCTCAACCTCATTAGAAAACCTCATTTTTGTTGTTCAGTACTTAATTTCTTATTTATACGCTTGTTTATGTGTTTATAAAGAATTTAGTGCTAATCAATCATTACTTTCTTAAACGATGTGGTTTTTTTGCTAATTCGATTTTAAACGGAGATTTCCTCATGAGTCAGTTGGTCTAAGCCGATCTTTATCTAGAAGGGGAGTATTGTGCAAAGTTTATAATCAACCTATGAATAATCCTCAAGGCAAAGATACAAAATATCACTACGGTACTTTTTTTTTTACTTTGCTCATCTCCGTTTTAACTTTAATTAATTTCCTTTATTTCTAAATGATTATAATTGTCTAAAATTTTTAAGAGAATTAAAATCCTTACCTGCCATAATATTACATTAATCCACTAATGGAGGTCGTTTAATGTTTCTTCCTATCTTCTCTTGATGATCAGAATGGATTTTGAGAGACAATATTACTATGTTGACCCCATCAAAGATAATAGAGCATATGATCAACCAAAACGACAATAGAGTAGAGAAAATATTAAACCCATTGGCGTCGTATCCTGAGCTATGGAACAAGACATTCCTAACATGTGTGATTGGTGTCTAAGTTGATCCATTGTTCCTCTACATTCCAATCATAAACTAGGAGAAGAAATTCTTAGCAATGGACCAACACGTCAAGTATGTGGCCCTTTTTCTGTGAACAGTCACGGATTTTGCTTATGTGCTTCACATAATTTTTTGGCTTAGAAGTGCATCATCAATGGCTAAGGAACTTGGACTATCTATATACACAGGGCTTCCTTGGTCATACCTTATAATTGATATTTTATCCATTCTTCCTGTCCCACGGGTGAGTAAGAAGACCAAGGTTCTTTTTATAGCTTTTACTTAGTTCACATAGAAATATATTAGATTTGAATAAGTAATTATTGCACAAATATATCTCCTGGTTTTGTTCATTTTGCTTTGTCTTTTTACTTTTAACAACTACAAGGGCATTTTGTGAATTTGAAAGCTTGTTTCAATTTTATCTCTTATATACTTTGTGGACAAAACACAAAGAGAAAGACAAGGATACTTTTACTTAGATTGAGTCTATTACAGAAAATTATTCTTTCCTTGTGAGCTCCATTTAAGAAAATAAAATTCAAGTTCTATTTTTTGTTTCCTTTTGAAGAAAAATATATAATTTTTGTTTAATAGCTTTTTATGTTTTTTTAAATGTTTAAAATATTTTTTATAAACTATTTGAGGGTGTCTTTTTTTCCTATTATTTTTTTCATTCGCAAAGCTAGCGTGAAAGATATAAAAGTAACTCAAGTTTTTCAAATTTAACGTATACTATTGATGTTCATAAAAATAGTTTAGGAATTAATCAAGAAAAATTAAAAGATAAAAAGTATAATTATGTAATTAATCCAAAAATGTATTCAAATTTAACAGGTATTAAAAAAAATATGATGGTCAAGAATTCTTTAAATGTGTGTATTATTTGATATGGCTATTATATATTTGATGAGTATATGTCTAATGTTGAGAGCGTGTATATATCACCATATCAATTACTTGCATGAATTTTTGGTACGTAGGTGACTATTTTAGTATTCTTTGCAAACATAGCAGGATCAAGATCATTAATCGCAAGGAAGATATTGAACTTACTACTGCTACTCCCTTACGTGCCTCGACTAGTTCGGGTTTACTTGTCTGCCAAGGAACTTGGGAGGACTTTTGACTCTCTCGCTAGACTTGTGTGGGTCAAGGGTGCCTTCTTCTTTTTTCTCTACATCATTTTTGGTCATGGAAGCACGCCTTTTTGCCATACATATATTATCTTCAATTTTACATTATTCAGAAAAGAATGGTGTCTGAAAACTAAGTTAGAACTTAAAGTTGAAATATAAACACTATAGTATGTGAGAGCTTTGCATTATAACAGTTGAAACTTTAGAGTTGAAACTTGATTCCCAAACACACTCAGGGTATATTAGGGACAAAAAGCCTCTTATTAGTAGACATGGGCTAATTCTCTTTATTAATTGTTTGTAATGGATTAGGTATTTGGAGCCTTTTGGTATTTCTATGCCATTTTTTGTGAGACGGCATGTTGGCATTATGCATATAAAAATTATCCCGGTTGTGTTCCTAGTCCCTTCGACTGTCGTTGGGCTATTCCAATGAAGAATGTAACGCATATGAATGAGTATTGCCCCGTAGATCTGCCGAATTCTGCGGTTTTGGATTTCGGGATTTTTGTTGATGCTGTCGAGTCTCGAATACTTACAAAAACAGACTTTCTGCGGAAATTCTTTCGTAGTTTTTGGTGGGGATTGCGAAATTTAAGGTTGGTACATTATCTTTTTTTTCCTCCCAAACTCTTATTCGTTTTAATGTAATGATCTCAAATTTTGTCCAATTTGTTTTTGCAGTTCTTTTGGTCAAAACCTTGACACAAGTAGCCATGTAGTGGAAAGCTTGTTTGCCGTTCTAATTTCAACCTTAGGCTTGCTTTTGTCTCTTTACCTCAGCACAAATCTGCAGGTTGGTCCTCAATATCAATTTTTAGTCTTTGCATTTGTCTTTTATTTTATTCAAGGCTCCTAATACGTAACATGACCAAAATAATATTTGGGAAGTCCGGCCAATTTTAGTTAAACAATATTTAATTATGGAGAATTCAAGTATTGGTATATTGTTGGCTATATAAACATTTAAGTTTTGCATCTGCCTAAAGAGAAAACTAATTTGTATTGTAATATCAAATGACCACTAGATCAAACGACAAGAAGTAAGGTGGTGTAAGGCTCAAGTTTGTGAGGCCGTAGGTTCGGTCTTGTATTGTATAAAAACATGTGATGTAATTACTTGGACAAATATTGTTACTTATATTTGTAAAACAGACTTGTATGCAGTTGGCAACTACAAAATCGGAGGAAGCAAGACAGAAGATCAGCATCAAGCAACCAGACATAGATTTTTACCTATCACACCTTCCCGCGCATGAAAAGAAATTGATCATGCGATGCCTACGACGCACAATCAAAGAAGATAAAGATTTTGATATCAAACGCCTATTTTTCTCTTGTAGAAGAACATACAGATGACCCCTACAAGAGTGAGGTGATCATAAGTAATGTGCATTATTAAACACTATATATGATTAATTTGATGATTAACTGAAGAGCTTGATTGTACATTAATAATTAATGTGGAACAGGCATTTGCAGCGTGGGTAACAAAAATATTGACGTAAAAAAGCATGAGAAGAACACAACGGAGCTAAAGGCAGAGCCGTGGATATCGAAAAACACCGTCCCAAATGATCTAAAACCGAAATTATGCGCTAAGTAAGGTTGAGTTTGCAAGAAGGCAAAGATATAGATGTTGGACATCTTCTTCACATTCTTCCCTTTGCACTTGGCATGTCACTCAAGAAAAACCCCTGCCTTCCTATGAACCAACTTGGCCTTTATTTTCCTCAAATAATTAATTAAATAGTTTTGCCTTCCAAGATTTTTTTAATTTCAAACTTATTAAAAAATTTTAGAAGTTTCATTTACGCCATTCTTTTTATGTTTAATTATATGTTTCACTATTTAAATTAAGTCATTCAAAATGCCATTTTGAGGTAACTAATGTTAATGTTTTAGTGCAATAATGGGTTAGTTCAAGTAAAAAATTCAAAACTTTTGAAAAAGGAAAAAAAATTGACTCCACCATGCGACTTGCATACATAGGTCCCAATGCTTGAAAATATGGATGAGGGTGTATATGAAATGATCATCAAACTTCTCAAGCCAGTTATATACACAGGGAAGAGCTATATTATAAGGAAAGGAGAACCCCTTGACTTGATGCTTTTCATAACACAAGGTGTTGTCTGGAGCTATGGAAGTAGTACTAGTCCTAGCGCCTTCAGAAAGGTGATCACTAGGAATAGAGCTCATAGAATGGCAATTGAACTCAACCTCTTATTCCGAATTCCCCATATCCGAAGCTAATCTCAAATGCCATACCAAAGTTGAAGCCCTTGCTCTTATGGCCATTGACTTGGAGCATCTACTCCCTACTTTCTAGTGGAAGTTGCCCCGCTCAACTGAATCCGCGTCTGAGGGCTTAAAGCCATTCGCGGCTGCTTCGTTGAAGCGAGGATTGCAGCTTTATATTCGGAAGCGGAGGACAAGAAAATATCAGATTCATGAGCAGTGTACAGCTTACTGCTGGACATTAGTTGATAAGTACAGTATTGCAAATAAGTAAATCAAGGGTTAATTTCAAATTTGGCCTTAAATATTGTGTTTTAGAGATTGTCTCTAAAGAGTGAGAAAGAATGCTAGTTTCTAAGTATTGTAATTCTTTCTTTATATGGTCTTAATGTATTTAATATTATAATAAAATAGCAGTTTTATTGTGTGTCTAATAGCGTTCTGTTCAACAATTGGTACCAGCGAACACGTGATTAAGCCGTTAAAAATATTGATGCCTCAATGATGGAAGTCCCAAAGCTGTAACCTGTGATAATTAAGCTTAGGAGAAATTATGTTTCATTTTAAGTTGTAAAGGTTAACGTGAGACGATCTTTATTTTTTGGAGGTCAAATTTGAAATTAACCTTTAAATCAGTGTAAAATGTAGACCTATATATGTCACCGATCACGCATAGAATGAGCCGTAATGTAGATACTTTTGTCTAGTTTATAACAAATATATAATCTAATTATTAGACCGGAGATCACTACTTCAAAATCATATTTTTCCTAACATCCCTGCCATGCAATACAGAAGCCATGAATTAAATGGCGTTCGATTCTGAGACCATCTCGGCACTCAGGTGTCAAGCTACAATGCCATTTCTTTGAAGTCGTTTCACTAACGGTAATGTCGTTTTATTTTTTATTTCGTTTTTCAAGGCTGTTTATTCACGTCGGTTTTACTTTGATACTGTTTTCCAATGTTTTCAAATAGCAATTTCTTTTAATATAATTTTGTTTTTCAAGTTGTTGCTGTTTCAAACCTGAAGTTTTTTATGCGCTTGTCGCTTTTAAAGTTATTGATGTTTTCACAAGCTTGCCGTTTTCATGACGTTGTCGTTTTCCAAGAATAATGTCGTTTCTAAGGTTTTGTTGTTGATGTCGTTTTTAGTGTTTGTTTCTAATTTTTACCCAATGCCATTTTGCTGTGTAAGAATTGTTGTTATGTTTGTTTTCTTTTTCACCCCTGATGTCAGTTTTAAGTTCATCTATTTCGTCGTCGTTTTTTATTTTGACTTCATGTCGTTTATGTTTGTTAATCCTCGTTTTCTTGTAAATGTCCATTTTTTGTGCGTTGTGTTGGTCTTTTGATGTTATTGTCGTTTCTATATAGTTCAGCGAGTTGAAGCTGAGGTGGAAGTTAGATAAGAGACTAACAATGGCAGAGAGGAACAGAAATAGAAAAGGGAAAAAATGAAAAAAAAAAAAAAAAATAATTCGC
>CAMOHE010022250.1:0-25672 GCA_946598075.1 Artocarpus hirsutus
AAATATGAATGTAAAGAGGACAAGATTTGGTATATAAATAATAAATGATTTCTTTATTGATAAAAATATCTTTAAAAACTCATTACATTTTTACTCCTTAGGGCATACATGTCTAACACTTATAATTTAGGCCGCCACCTTAAAAATCGTGTCTTATGCATAATCTATTTATCATATGCCTAATTCTTAAAGGTTTAGACTGACAGTCTCAGACTATTGTTTGCTTAACATATATTCAACAAATATGAACGTAAAGAGGACAAAATTTGGTTTATAAATAATAAATAAATTCTTTATTGATTAAATGTCTTCACAAACATATTATATTTTTACTTCTTAGGGCATACACGTCTATCACTTATTTCATGCCATAGTCCAAAATATTTTATCAAACACATAGGATGCATAAAACACATAAACTTTAACATAGCTTGTAATGCTAGGATTTTACCTAGAGACTTTCAAACTTTAGCTTTTCTTTTGAAATGCTTGAAAACCTTCTCAAACCTTGAAACTCTTATATCTCCCTCCATACCTTTAACTTTGCTTCAAAACATGATTTAGAGGTTTATGCTTGAAAATTATGGAGAGAATACTCATAGGAGGGGTCGGTTTTGGAAGAGAGAAATGAGGGAAAATTTTTTTTTCTTTTCTTGACTTTTCTTCTCTTTTCTTGACTTTTTGCATGACACATGATGGAGACCAACTTTGGTCTCCTTTTTCAATCCACATCCGGAGCATTTGGGGGAAAGGGATGAAAGAAATGTGATGATTAAGTCTTAGTTTAAGACTTATCCCTTAAGGATTTTTCTTTTCAATGATGAGTCATCACCTTAGACCATAGTTAAGGCATAACTTGGCCTTATGTGATTGGGCCACATTTTATGGTGTGGTGGCCCAATCCAAATCCATGGGGTGTTCATTTGGTGGGCCCCTTAAAACTTTACACAGTCTAAATTTATATTGACAGAATTTTTCTTATACTACCGGTATTCCTTTCCATACAATTCATGAGTTTCATAACCTCTTATACTTATTTTCATCCATCACATAATGTAATTCCAATATTGACAGAATTTATACAGTCTAAATTTATATTGACAGTTTTTTTTATACTGCCAATATGTTCTCTATACTATTACAAGATTACACAGCATTCTTTACTCATTCATGTCCTTTAAATTATCCCTACATGGCTTTAACTTAAACAGTCTAATTTATGTACTACTTAACCTTAACAGTCCAATTTCCTACACGGTATTTTTTTTCAGTGTAATTTTTATACTACATTACTCTATCAGTGTACTTCTTTACACTGTATTATTCTAATATAGTATAATTTTTCATATTATTATATAGTATTTTTTCTTAAATTGTATTTTTGTCTTGACATTTGTTGCAACATATATTGCAACAATTTAGCATTCCAGCTTATTTCTATATCATTTCTTATTTATTTAAGACTATGGCATGATTTTGATTCTTAAAAATCTCATTTTTACTTTTATAGACTTTATCATAAAAATTGGATTAAACAATAATCCTTAAGTTATTACATTTCTAATGTACTAGAAATGCTCCGGTGTTACAATAATAGTACAAAGCACAACATCGCCTAGCCTTGCTTTGTAACGGGCTGAGCTGGCACAGTACGCCTGATGGGCCAAGGTTGGGCTTGACCTCCCAGACCTGTAGGGCCAACAAGACCCTTGCCCCTGAAGGGCTTAGGCCGGCCCAAGCACGCGACGGACCTAAATACACTTATTTTTCACTTCTTGAGGTCTAAACCACTAAGCTAACCACTAAGCTTGACAATTATTTGTGTCTCTATTGGTTTCTAACTATATATATCTTGTTTATATACATATTACAAATTAAAATGTAAACTTGCTTTAATCACATATTGAAAAAAATAAAATTTTGTGCTTTTCAATATTGTTTTAGAAGTATTTCTTTATACTTATACTTAATAGTTCCATAATTTTATACTTATTATTTTTTATTAAAAATTTTTTAAAAATAAATTAAAAATTAAAATTATAAGGCTGGTTTTGTAGGACTGATCCTACAAAGCCTGGATCCGACACTTCAAGGTCGAGGGTTAGGCATGAGGTTTTCTATAAGGCACGACCCAAACTTGTTATGAGGCCAGCCGGCCGGGATCTCACGACAGCTCTAAACACGGCGCCAAAATACCCTGGCGCCAAATTAGAAGAGACGAGAAAAGAGGAGGACCGAAAATGGCGGACGATACTCTGTATTTCGAGCTCAACACTGGCGCCAAAATACCCTCGGTTGGGTTAGGGACATGGCGGTCTAGCCCTGGTTTAGTCGCCGACGCTGTCACTGCCGCCATTAAGGTCTCTCTCCTTCTTTTTTCTTCTGGTTCAAGAGCTAAATACTGTTATATCAAAGATTATCGCCATTGTAGTTGTTATTATCGTGATATTTGCTTGATATTGCTAAAGTAATTTGGAATCTAAAACGCGTAGATTTCCTTATTTTTGTCTTCAGTTTTTTTTGTGTTGCTTTTGTTGGATGATTTTGCTCTTATTTATGGTAATGGATTGAACTAGGGCCCGTTTGGTTCATGGGCGAATTGTGGTGATTTGAACTTTTTGTTTTGAATTGTAAAATTTGAACCGTGCGGTTTATATTGTAATAGTAATCACAAACGTGAATCAATGTTCTCTTTCTTACTATTTCTCCATGGTAGGAATTGCATTGAGGCTTCGATTTTAATTTTGATATAAGAATAAATTCTTTTCGCCTCTTTTGGAGCAGTTCTGATGGATTAATCAACTTCTAAGGCTGATCATCGGCAATTAAGTGTTGGAGTTTTGTATGAATATAACTTCTGGTTTTTTTTGGTTATTCGCAGGTTGGATATTGCCATATTGATTGTGCTCAAGTTTATGGTAATGAGGAAGAGATAAAATGAACATAATCTTGCGAGGTCGATTTTCTTAGTCTTGTAATTTTGCATACTCGTTAAGCCTGTTCTTGTTTTCGTTTATGTGCTCAGGAATTAAATTTCCTTTGACACAGTGATCTTTTTATTGTTAAAGTCATTGTATTTGTTCTATTGAATTTTATTTGTTTCTTCCAATTCTAGTACTCTTATTTTCTGAAATCTATTCTCCTCCTTTTTTTTTTTGGATGAAATCATGAATATAAAATAACGAGAGGGAAGATTTAGGTTGTTGTTGTCTTTTCATGATGATTGGTAAAATCAGAAGGGAGTGATAATATGTGATATCATGTATTTTGCGTTGGAAGCAATTGTAGATGTTTATTTTCTCTGATGCGATGGTGTCTTTTTTATTGTTTTTGGCTCCTCATGTGTGCGTTGGAATGCTCATTATTTTAACATCACTTATAAAACTTACCCTCATTAGATGGAAATGTGCCTTCTGTCAGAAGGGGTGAGGCTGGTAAATTTGTTAGTTTTCAGATGCTGCTGGATGCTCTATGTTTTTACGTCAGTTACAAAAAACATCGCTTTGTTCCTTGAAAAAAAAGGGATAGGAAAAAAGGAAACAGAAATTTGTTATTATAAAGAAAATAAAATTGAAAGCAAAAATAAAGAAAATCATAAAATCATGAAGAAAGAGCAAATCATTTGTTCCTCCACTGCCTATTTCCCTGGCAGATTTGGTTCCTGTTCTTAAAAGAATTTGACTTTGTTTGGGTCATTCCCAGGGACTGCAAGGATTAATTGCTTTTCATTTCTCCTCCGCATTCTAAAGGAAAAATCCTTTGGAAAAAAAGGCCATCCTAGTCGGCTGGAAAGGAACAATAGGATTTTTGATGATCATAAGGAAGATAGTTTCATTTTATGGGATAAAATAAAAGTTTGGACTTTTTTTGTCAGTATTTAGGGACAAAGAGTTCAGTAGTCCCATTTTTTAAGAGTTAGTTAGGAGTTGGGTTCCTTTTTTGTAGCTTCTTTTTTTGTTTCTTGAGGAAATCTCTCTCTTTTCTTTGTACCCTTCTTCTATTCTAATAATTCAGTTTCTTGTTCAAAAAAAAAAAAAAGCAAAAGTAAAGAAAAGCAGAATTGATGTAGTTATCATATTCCTTTTTGTCTGACTCTTGCAAATATTTGACTGGTGCCTCGTTCCTTTTAATGTTTGGATTAGGTTTGACATCTTCTATTAACATAATATTATCTTATACTTTCCCCTACTTAGTTGACATATTTAAGTTTGACAGGTTTTAAAGGTTATTTACTTTTTATTTCTTCTAGGTTGGTATTGCTCTAAAGAAGCTATTTGAAGATGGTGTGGTGAAGCGTGAGGATTTGTTTCATAACCTCCAAACTATGGTTTGTTTTCAGTTTCACAATCGAATACCTACGTGCTAATACAAAATACTAAATGTGGCTCTTATGTTGTGTGCCTTGACTATACTCCTGTAAATAATGTATGTACATATCCATATACATGCACGTGTTTATATTTTTATATATATTAGTTTAACTGGCCAGTTTTTGTAATATTTGTCCATTAGTTTGGACTTTGAAAGACACAGTAAAAAACCACCTGAAGAGATGGGATTGAGAATTGAGAATTGAGAATGATTTGGGCGGTAACTAAACTCATAAAGGAACGAAATTTGTGATCTTATATTCCTGTAGAAAAAAACTAAATCCAAATGAAACAAAATTCCTGATCTTATTCCTGGAGAAAAAAACCAAATCCAAACCATGAACAAACTCAGCTATGAGTACGTAAATGTAATGTAAACTTTGCCTCTTACTACTGCTGTCTGAAGTCAAACATATCTCTAGGGACTTTTATAACCTATGCATCTAATAAGCAAGATGGTCCACAGGAATACTGATCATGCACCAGAAGATGCACTAAAGGCATTGGAAAGAACTTTGCGAGACTTGCAGCTTGATTATGTTGACTTGTACCTCGTACGTATTGCCTTCAAACTTATCTCTAAGTTGCAGTTTGATTATGTTGACTTGTATCTCTTCTGCATTACTTTCAAAGCTATTTTGAAGTAGTTTCTCGTACATTTTGGTACGATAGTATGGATTGAGCAATTACCTTTATAGAAGTCCAGACCGAGAAAATTGTGTCTAGATTCTGGTCAAGGAACCTTCTGTATTTGAAATATTTTTTTAGAGAAGGCGCTCTAAATATGCTCATTCTTTTGGGTTTTGAATTTTCTAAGGAAGTTGAGAGTTTCAGACATGATTATGTCCCATCAATCTGGAAACTTGTCTTGTGTTAGATATATGTTTCCTAGTCAGATTTTAGATCACCAATGTCAGCTTTTTTATCAAGTGTTACTACACTAGTGAGGAATCTAACACTAACCAATTGAACCTGCATAATTTTGAACATCCACCGGCCAGTGAAGATGAAAAAGGGATCAGTAGGCTTCAAGCCTGAAAACCTTGATCAGCTAGATATACCAGGCACCTGGAGAGCAATGGAAGCGCTTTATGATGCAGGGAAGGCTCGAGGTATTGGTGTAAGCAACTTTTCTACAAAGAAACTGGGAGACTTGACGGAGGTGGCACGTGTTCCTCCTTCTGTTAACCAGGTGGAATGTCATCCTTCCTGGAAGCAGGCCAAACTCCATGAACTGTGCAAATCCAAGGGAGTTCACCTATCTGTGAGTGTGCCCCCATTGTATCACTTTTTATTTTTTTTTTTCTTTTTTCCTTCTCCCAAATCCTACAATCTTTGCAAGGCAGAAAACTTTGACTTTTTGTGTGCATGTGTGGTGGCATTCTATTGGGTTCTTCATCTTTTGTTAATCTTTTTTAGTGGATTTACTCGGTCAGCATTTCAAAGGGGTTCTCTATGCATCACTTTGTAACTTTTGAACTTTATATTGAGATAGGCAGACATTTAATATGAGGCATAATAATAGCGTGTCTCTTTCAGGGATATTCACCACTGGGTTCTCCTGGCACTACGTGGATCAAAAGTGATGTCCTCCAGAATCCAATTGTCAATATGGTGGCAGAGAAATTAGGGAAAACCCCTGCACAGGTTGCTCTTCGTTGGGGCCTGCAAATGGGTCATAGTGTTCTTCCTAAGAGCACAAACGAATCAAGAATCAAAGAGAATTTCGATGTTTTCGGTTGGGCTATACCTGAGGACTTGTTTGCAAATTTTGGTGAAATTGAGCAGGCAAGTGTTTATTTAATACGCTTAGTTTTCGACTTCTTGTTCTGGCTACGTATTATCACCAATGAAGTCAAGCAGCCTCTCGACTTAAAAGAAGCACAACATCAAGAATCACAGCAAATCGTTCCTTTTTTTCTTTTGAAAAGAAGCTAATCGCTATTCTTGAATAATCGCTGTTGTGAAGAATGTGCAGTTCGTGATAATTGGAATTTTTTTTTTTTTTTTTTTTGCTAGAAAAGAAATCCCTTGTAATTGTCATATAGTATCATCGTTTTTACCATAACAGCATAACTGGTAAATTGGTTTTTTGATTTGCAGGCAAGACTCCTCAGAGGGACCTCATTCGTTAATGATACTTGTGGTCCATATCAAACCCTCGAGGATTTATGGGACGGTGAAGTCTGAGTGGTTACATCAGCCTCATTTCAGGGGAGAAGAGGGACAGCAACTGTAGATGCTACTGGATCGTTCATCTGTTTCTGAAGATTATCCTAAAGCATTGGTGTAAGAGACTAGAATGGTCAGGCCTGTGGTTTGCTCCCACAAGGTTTGGGGATCGAACCTCCTCATAGGCATCTACATGACAAAAGTTCTATTTTCTTGCCTTCCAAAGATTTGAAGAAAAATTTCCAAAAAAAAAAAAAAAAAAATTGGTGTAAGATGCTTTCTTATTTTCCTAGTAAGGGAATTAGGATTCATTTGTCTGGTAATATGCTCATAAAGCATTGGTATATGAGATTTTGGTATTTTCTTGTTAAGAAATAAGGTTTTGATCTGGTTCTGGTTTACCACAAAGCTTTGATTTGATTTTAAGTTTGGTGGCAAAATTAAGTACTTTTATTGCTTATTAGTTGTGGTTAGTGGTTTGAACTCAGCCAACAATTCTCATTGTCTTTCTTCATTGAGAAAAATTCAAAAGATAAAACAGCATATTGTCAGATTTTCTAACATAGACCCTTCAAAGTCATAAGACAAGTTATTTAGATATGAAAGTTGACATGTTGTTCCAAGTATAGAAAGATCGGGGATTTCTGTCTGGCGTTTGGAAGAAGGTTAGTCGTTTGAAACATGTTGTTACAATGGGAGAAGACATTTTCAAGGGCAACTGTCTAGTCACACGGAAAGGAAAAGAAACAAAGATAAATCTCATCTATGAATTCAGATGGTGGTGAATCATAATCCTAATACGATTTGGGTTAGCATGTTTTGGAGTAGGGAATGGACCTTTGGTTTAATGAAATGGAATTAGGATAGGCTTATAAATAGGAATGTGATGAAATGACAAAAAAATTGATTGTATGAATTCTATCGTTCAGTTGAATATCAAAATTAATACGGGAATCACATGCTTGGCAAGTTATTGGAATGGAGTAAAAAATAAATAAATAACAACAGCAATTTGACCAAAATGCCCCCTCCTTAATCTTTAACGACATTTTAAAACAAAATTTACATGTTCTTAGATTTTTTTTTTTTTTTGGCTGTAAATATTCCAAAGTGGTTATTTTATTTGATTTACAACTCATATTTAAATAATTACTCTCTATTATATCCCATAATAACAAGAGGATAAATTTATTCAAACTCCTATTGTCATTTTTTCACTCTGACCACAAAATTTGAGAACTTGCATTTAAACGGCTCAAACCTTAAAAGTTAGCACTTCCTTATATTACTTTTGTCTATTTAAAGCTAATGTGGCATTACTTTAAAGTTTAGAGAATAAAAACTTACTGTTTTCAACATTTTAAATCCATTTTTTAAAACAACTCAAATAAAAAATTTTCAAAAATATACTAACCGAACCCAACTTATTCATTTAAATAACAATTGAAACAATTCTTCTTCCCATGCTTTCAAAATGAAAATAGGAACAAATTCTATATATGTTGCTCATGAAAAATTTTCATATACGGTAAGATTTTTTCAGATTTGTTGGAAAACCCTAATCCAATGCAAACATCAATTTGCATTGAAAATCTCAGTTCAAAACACTCATTCCTATTCAAATCAACTTTATAAAATGAGAACGTCAGCCTTGAAAAAGAAAAAAAAATGATAATACCACGTAATAGTTATTTACCACCTTACATAGAAGGAAAATTGTCACTCTGTGGATGAATAAATAGCATATTCTTTTTTAAGAGCAATCCTTGTACAATTTCCGTTTCCTTTGGAGGGATAAATGACATATTCTTTTTTAAGATCAACTCTCAAGTTGTCTTATATAAGAATAAATTACACTATTATATCTTGAAATATTATTATTTTTATAATATATCTTAAACTTTAAAAATATCGACAATTAAAATCTAATAGCTAACAAGTGTTTAAAAAACATTGGTGGTTTTTATTAAAAAAAGAACCTTAACATATGCAAAAAAAAATTGAACCAAATTAAAATGGCTATTTGACCTTCATTATGAATGACTTTAAAATTTAAGATATATTTTGTTAAAATTAAAAAATTTGAAATGTATCATGTAAAAAACCAATAATTGAGGACACAAAAGCAATTTACTCCACGAGTAAAGAATAAAGCGGAAGTTCAAACAAAAGCCCTTCATTTTTGTCTTAAACCCTGACCCTGAGTTTGACTCTTCCAAAACCCTTCCTCTTGAGCGCTCAAGCTTTTCATTTCATTTCTCTGGCTTCATAGACGACGATGGCTTTGTACTCCGTACTCCGAAGGGCTTCACCTTCCGTACTTCCCCTCGCTATCCGCGCCGCCGGAGCTTCAAGAACCTTCCACGGCGCATTCTCCGCCGCCGCCACACTCCGGAAGGGCAATCCCAGCCGCGAGCTTACCCATGGAAGCTTCGTTCCATTTCTGAGATTCCTCTCTTCCGAGCCTTTCGCTAAGCGTAGCGCCGACGAGAATCTCCTCCGCGTCATTGAATCCGAGATCGAGTGCGCCGAGGAAACTGAGGATCACAATACTGTCAGTTTCTAATTCCGTTTATCTAAAATTTCATTTCGTTTATCTCCTGTTTATGTGATTAATTTGGTTAACTCTCGAATTATATTTTCTATTTTGTTTGTTTCTTCTAGTTTATCTTTCGTTTTCGTTTGTTGTTAATAATTAAACAATCTATGTACTTATGGTTGGTTAAAGTGATGTTATTGTTATGTTTATAGTTTTTAATGTTCCATTTTGCTTTGTAAGTTGACGCTTTTCTTTTGTAAGTTTTGTGATTCATAATTTCCTGTCCTTTCGTTTTGAGTTCTAATTTGTTGCTAAGCAAAGGTATAGAGAATTAGAACTAGGTTGGAGAAGAACATACGCGTACTTAAATTTGTAAAGGTGAACTAGGCTTGGGAGGTGCTTGAAAGTGGGTTGAACGAATAAAGCTGTATTAGGGATGTCAATGGGGTGGGTTGTGACCCGCTCTGTCTTGCTAACTTAATGGTGTGGGTCGCTGCGGTGTGGGCCCAAAAGTGGGGCGGGGTGGGTCGGCAGAAAACCCACCCTGCCCTGCGCCATTGACAGCTTAGGTACCTCTTACTCATTAGTATTTTTGTTTTTTTTCCCTTTCTCCATCCAAATAATATACCACTCTCTTTCTCTCAAAATCTAATTAGGAGCTGTTTTTGCCAACTTGTGGTTTCACCTACGGTGATAGGTTCTAGACTGGTGCTACAACTATAGCTTTGTTATGTGAGCTTTCTTAATTTGTAGAGAAGCAAGTTCTCCCCCTTTTAATTTCCTTTTTGATAATCTATTCATGTGTTTTACGGTGTTCCCCACCCTTAAAATGTATTATCTTAACAGGCAGAGAAAATTCCAGAACGATTTCCTTTTGAAATTCAAGACAATCCTGGGGAAAGGACTATTATACTTGCGAGAGAGTTCGGAGATGAAATTATCAAGGTTGAGGTCGACATACCCAATGTCTCTGTGGAGGAAGAGGGTGATGATGATGCTGAGGGTGAGCAGCGTGGCGATGATTTTAGCATTCCGCTGGTCGTGTGTATCTCCAAAGGAAACGGACTGCAACTGGAGTTTGGTGTCACCGCTTTCCCAGATGAGATTACCATTGATAGCTTGTCAATTAAGCAGCCAGAGGGTTCAGAGGAGCGGCTTGCATATGAAGGACCTGAATTCGGGTAAGATTGTTAGAATGAAGTTCAGTTTTGATTCTTGCAAATTCCTTAACAGTTTTATTAAGGGGGCTTATAATCGTTTGTTTTTCCCCGTTCTCAGTGATTTAGATGAAAACTTACAGAAGGCTTTCCTCAACTACCTTGAGGTTCGTGGGATTGAGAAAAGCACAACTAATTTCTTACACCAGTACATGATTGCCAAAGATAGCAAAGAGTACATGAATTGGTTGAAGAATCTCAAGGATTTTGTTGAGCATTAAACAACTCAAATCTGTTGCGTAGAAGCAGTGAACCTTTATTTGTTAATTGTCCTGCTTTTTGATTGTTGCTTAGCTGGCTCTGTATCATTTCCATGGTAGAACAATGAAACATGAGGTTCAAAGAATACAGTCATTACAATGGAGTTTGAGTTCCATTAAACATTTTTGGGGCAAAAATTTTTAGTTTACCTGAGAAACTTGTTGGACTCCTTTTTTCGGGTTTATATAGTGGTTGTATAATTGTTGAATGTCGTCTTAGTTCAAATTTTAAGTTGGTGATGCAAAATTGGCCCGTTTCATCTCATGGAAACATCCTTAAATCAAATTCAATAAGTGCAAAAATGCCATGCACGATGGTTGTTAAGTTGTAGAGTTTAATTTTTGCCTTGACAAATTGTTGCCATATAACATAGAGTTGAGGGGTGTGTATTTTTCTTTTGTAAAGCTATTTTTCATTAAAAGTAAATTTTATACTATGGTTAAAAAGTTATGTAACTCTCCACTATATTTGTGAGTTTATTTTTGCTTTTTTTTTTTCTTTTTGCAAATTTTATTTGCTTTCGATAGCATAGAAATAGGGCGTCTAATTCGTAACAATGGTCAGCTCTCTAAGCATGTTTGGAATTTCAATTCAATGCCTGAATGAAGCTGCAGTTCTGCATGTGCTACGAGTCTATGAGCTCTTGCAGCTTCACCCTGTACTCAAACATGGAGGAACTCCACTAACGTTCCTGAATATAGTGAAAGGGAGGACTTTTGAATTAATCTCGTTCAAGGAAAATTTGCCTCTTGCTTTTTTCTTACCATTTTGTTGCATTAGTTTTTAGAAGCCATAACCTTTATTCGCTTTTTTTTTTTTGAAAAAATAAGAAATGATTGTTGGGGTACAATTTGGACCAGCCCAAATTGCCCACGGGCTCTAGCCGTCCAATAATGGTCATCGAATGAATCGAACGAAATCAGCTTAATCCAATCGGCTATTCGTCGGGTTCGTTTGAATTGATTGCTTATTTTGGAACTTTTTGCCCAAGGATGACACACGCCCTTTCAGGCCATTGTTCGTTCGGATCGATTGTATCGATTTGACGGTTAATAGCACGTTTTGACGGTTAAAATATGCAAGTTACTACACCGAAGCATGAGGAAGACGTGATTTCTGCAGTTAATTATCAGTTGACATGTGTCTCACTATTACTACTACTCACGAGGCATTGCTCCACGCCGCTTGACGGTTGACGACCACGATTTCATCTCATGTTCTATATATAGGGGGGAGGTAGCCTTGTGGAAAGAAGAGAAAAAAGTACTGAAACTCTGCCCATTTATTTTCTCATCTATTCTTACTCTTTTATAATCTGTACTAAGAAAACTCAATAGTGAATTACAGTGGACGTAGCTCTTCATTAACAGAGTGAACCACTATAAACCTTGTGTGTTCTTTAGTTTCTGCATAAGTTTCATTTACTTGGTTTTAATCGTGTGCATATGCTCGAGTGAACAGGTCCATTTAACGGTGATTTGAGGGCTCAAGTTTCCAACAAGTTAATCTAGAATTTTTTGTATTTTGATTGTAGATCCACCGTCTACAATGATAATATGATTTTTCTATTGAACATGATTCAAAACATAGTACTAACCCAAAGTTCGAAGGTTTAAAGGACGTTTAAAAATATGGTTTGAAACAAAAGTCCGAGCTAAAAACTTTGTAACAATATGAATTTTAATGGAAAATACTATAGTAAAATTGGTTTGAATATCTTGTTTGAATCGGCCTTTTCAATCACACTCTTAAAATGTCTACATCAGTTGTAGTTTCACGCTCAATTTTCTTCTTTTTTTTTTTTTTTTTTTTTTTTTTTTATACCTTTAAAGGATGGCAATGGCATTTCAATTTTTCATCTTAGTTTCGTTTTCACCTTCCTACGGAAAGGTTTAGTCATTGCTGTGACACTGGCACGACATCTTGTTTTTGATATCTCACAATGTCCAACCTCTTTGAACACTAGACTAATTTTTGAAAATGTGTGCAGACCTTCCTATCTAAATACACTGGAACAAACTACGGGAAGTGGCCCCAAGGGAATTGAACACAAGACCGCTCAGTTATTGGGTGAGGTCCTGAGTTGACACATAACCTCTTTTAGAGAGCAGCAATCACAAAATAAGGCTTAAGGAGTTAGTTTTGGTTCACATTTCCTTTTTTATTTTTAAATCTTTCTATCTTTCTTTTTTCTTTTTTCTTATTCTTTTTTTTTTCTTTCTTTTCTTTTTCTGCGGGGGTCCTTTGAATTTAAATGTGGTTGTGATTGGGATTTTGTACAAGATCCCAACTTTTTGCCGTGAATCTCTATAGAATATTGGCTCAAATGTGCTGTTTTATTTTCCCCGCAATAACTATTTGTTGTATCATGTAAATATAACAACCAGGCTCATAAATAGGAACTAAATACTCAAAACACTCAACAATTAAATGAGGTGTCAAAACCTGATCAAGGCACGAAAAATCTCCCCATAACACATCCGGTGTTGATAAAACGTTATTTGTAGTTTGGACCAAAAAACCCACATCCTCTTCCCAAAATTCGGATCCAAATAGGTGAAATCCTTTTTCAGTGACCTAGTTCTGAATTTAGAGGGAAAAAAAAAATGAAATTCGTCAGAACATATGGGATACTATTTGTATTTTTTTCTTTTCCATTTTTTTTTTCTGTTTATTGCTTCATATGTCTTTGTTTTAATCTGGTTTATCATTTTTTTAACATGTCCAGAAGAAAATGGCTAGTGATGGAAATTATGGACCTCTTTACTTTGATCTTAACACCGGGGCTAAGATACCATCGGTAGGTCTTGGAACATGGAAAGCTGACCCTGGTGTTGTTGGTGAAGCTGTAATTACAGCAGTCAAGGTTGTATTCTTTGCATAATATGCTGTGCACTGCTTACCCCTGTGCTTCACAAAATTAAATTTTAGAAGCGCTAGATTATTTATTTATTTATTCATTTTTCTTTTGTTAATGCTGAGTATTAGAACTAATAGATTGGCTGCTCAAAGAATGCCGTTTTTTACGCAGAATGGTTATAGGCACATTGACTGCGCTCAAGTCTATGGCAACGAAAGAGAGGTAAAATATTGTTTATTTAGCTTGTCACATTTTAGATTCCATCTTTCTATTCACTTATTTTGTTAAGAACAAGGTGCAGGTAGGTGTGGCACTGAAAGAACTATTTTCATCTGGTGTAGTGCAACGTTCGGAGTTGTTCATCACATCTAAGCTATGGTATCTCTCCATTGTTTTCCTATTTGTTCTCGTTACCTTTTAGTTTCATAGATATTTCCGACTAAGCAAACTATTCAAGAATTACATTGTTTCCAAGTTAAGATTAAGATGAATGTACACACTGCAGGTGCAGTGACCATGCACCAGAAGATGTCTCAAAGGCATTGACCAAGACATTAGAAGATCTCCAGCTTGATTACATTGATCTATATCTTGTATGCCTGTATAACTGGAAAAGCGAATTAGTTTCTTAAAATAATGCTAAAAAGGCTTTTGAAGATTACCTTTATTCTTTTTACAGATACATTGGCCATTTAGGACAAAGCCCGGGTCACGGGGATTTGCTCCCGAAGTCATGGCTCCCTTGTGTCTTCCTGAGACATGGAATGCAATGGAGGGGTTGTATGCATCTGGCCAGGCTAGAGCCATCGGTGTGAGCAACTTCTCGACTAAGAAGCTCGAACAGCTGCTTTCCTATGCCAATGTTCCACCTGCAGTCAATCAGGTTGAGTGTCATCCGGTGTGGCAGCAACCCAATCTTCATAACTTGTGCAAATCTGCCGGTGTTCATCTCTCGGTATACTTCCTTTCCAAAATTTTCATCCTTGGAACATTATGTTAACTTGATTCTTAAAATTAGTTACTAATGGCGCCATGCAATAAAATTCTTGAGCATATTTCTTCTTTCATTTTACCTATTACTTTGAATATATTTGGATATGAAAGAGAAGTATGAGTTCCAGAAAAAATCAAAGAGTGAGCTTTCTGAGGTCCATATATTAGTATTTTTTTCTCTATTGGGCAAGAATTCATTTGAGTTTTATTGTGACTGGAAGAAGGGAAAAAGAGTGCTACAACTTTTATCTTGATTTTGATTTAGTGAAAGTTTGCTCCGAGTCTCTCATGGATTCAGGCTGCAATCTTGCAGATCAAACCGCATAAAAATACTGTGACCTGCTTATATACGTGTCTATTTTTTTTTCCTTCCCCTTTTCTTGATTCAATTGTAGTTTGAGCATCGAAGATTGAATCCATAGTTTCTTGAAGCACAACACACAAAAAGAACAAGTTAGCTTATATACCAATAGCTTACAATAAGCATGAACAAAACTGAGGTTAGGTTGTATAGACCATAATGATGAAGATTGTGAACTTGTAGGCCTATTCGCCACTGGGATCTCCAGGGTCTTGGCTAAAAGGGGAAATCTTGAAGGAACCAATAATGCTTGAAATAGCAAAGAAGCTAAATAAGTCGCCAGCACAAGTAGCTCTCCGTTGGGGTGTTCAGAGTGGACACAGTGTCCTTCCGAAGAGCGTAAACGAGTCTAGGATCAAGGAAAACTTGAGCCTGTTCGACTGGAGCATTCCTCAAGAGCTCTTCTCAAAATTTGCAGAAATCCACCAGGTAGTGTTTCTGCTTATTACTTAGAATTGTACTTGTTATTTGCACAAGAAATTGTCTACTAATGTCTTGGGGCGGAATATGCACATGCAGCAAAGGCTACTCCGAGGGGATTTCATGGTGCACGAGAGCTTGAGTCCTTATAATAGTCTCCAAGAATTGTGGGATGGTGAAATATGAGATGATGATCTGAATCCTCTTGCATTCCAATTTATTGTTGGGATGTTTATAGCTAGATTGCAACTATTACATGTTTAACACTTTTGTAAGAGCACATCGGATATAGTCTATATTGACATGTCAATGACAAATTTGGGCATTTAAGGTTTAAAAAAACTCTCCAATGCAAGGCCGTCTTTGAAGTCAAATTTGTCATATGCTAAATTTGTTAGAAAATTTAATACTAAGTATGACATATGGTAAATTTGGCCTTTGATTCCTCTTGGTTAATAGATTGGCTTTTTTTACTTTAATAATTACAAGATTCTCATTTTCTAATAATTACAACAAAAGACAAATATGACGTTCAAAATAACATTATACATTAGAACACAAAATACAATAGCATACTAAATGCACTATTTTCACACTTTTAATAACAAGTATAGAAATAGCTCATTTGCATCAGAGATAGTCTAAGCTATTAACATGCATGAATGTTTTGAATTTTTTCTCTAAGACAATGATGTAGGCAAATTATAGTACTAGTTAGCAATTAAGAGTTAAAGCATTTTCAATAGAAGGCTAAATTTATGTATCATTGACAAGACTTTCTAGGACGGTAAAGCCGTCCGTGTCTCACTCACTTTAAATCCTCAAGTCAATGCTAAGGGGTTGGGCCGACAGGGTAAGGGCCCATTAGGGTTAAAACCCAATTTGTCCATTACAATTATGGATTTGGCTCATAATGAGATGGCTGAGCGGAAAATTTGAAGGGGGAAAAGTGCTTTTCGGCCGGCCCAACCTTAATGCCAAATAGGAAAGCCTAGAGAAAGGAGGGAATGAATGTCGACTCAAGTGAAGGCCAGACCCCAGTGCAAACCTGGACTCATCTACGCTGGTCCAACCTTTGAAAAAAGGAAAGGTCTAATCTCAAGATTTTATCAACCCACGTGAGTCGTCAGTTGCCGCTCTGCCTCAACAATGGCAGGAAGTTCCTAGATAGCCCATAGTGGAAGATGGAGCCTCTGGTGCATGAAAGGGCACTGGTGAATTTGATAACTTGCCTAGGTTTTGTGCTGGCCACTCTCCAAGTCCCCACACCGTCCGTCGCTGTAAGGCCAACCCCCCTCAACTTGGAAAAAGAGAGCACATCAGCTAGTGATTGATGTCCTGCCTAGGAGGACTGCTCGAGAACTACTTGGTCCAATCCTCCCCTCTCACTTGTCAGGTAATGTCTCTTCTGTTGAATCTTTCAACCCCCTGTGGAGGCCAGGAATCCGCCTCCATAGAAGCCATGGTCATATTTTCTTGGAACTGTCAATGGTTGGCCCATTGACAGTTTGTGATTTGAGAAGTCTTGTTAGGCCTGTCAAGCCATGTTCTAATTTTGTCTGAAAGGAAAGTTGACTCAGCCCATTTGACCCTTTTATTATCTCAATTGTCTTTTGTTCACTTCGTTTATGTCCCTCCGGATGGACTCTCGAGGAGCTTATGTATTGCCTGGAAGAATACTGTTCTTTTTCAACTTGCGTTAGAAATAAAAATATTATCTGTGGCAAAGTCTCTTCGGATCCCCTAGGCACAGTTTGGATGTTATCTGCCATCTATGGCCCTCCAGATACTAGGGACACACCTACCTATTAGGAAGGGATTCAGTCGGTGGTCGAAGGTTTTGATGGCCCTTGGCTCCTTATGGGAGATTTTAATGGTACGTTATCTGAGTTGGACAAAGAAGGGATAAACATGGAGAGGCCTCCTCTTTGGCTCTCTGGAATTCAGTTTATCAAGTGGGCCTTATTCCTCTTGAACAGAAACGAACTCAATATATTTGGAGTAGGAGGAGGAAAAAGGACCTCATCCAAGTCCGTCTTGATAAAGGAGTCGCACATGCATAATGGAGAACTCCCCTTCCGAGACCTGTGATTAAGATTCTCCAAGTGAGGACCTGAGATCACAGACCTATTGTGATTAATTCTATGGGAGAGGAAGGCTTCCTTAGAAGGCCTTTTAAATTTGAGCTCATGTGGACTCAGGATATTAGAAGTTTCAGTGTAGTTAGGAATGCGTGACATTCTGTGTCGAGGCATAGACCGGGGCCTTGCCTATTTTGTAGACTTCATATAAGTTAACACCAGAGAAGGAGAAAAATAAACACTGCTTATTGAAAAAATATAAGTCTTTTTCTATGAAGATCACAATTGCAGCTATTTATACAGACCTCTTTTAAAACTATATCTCAACTATCTCCTAAAAAACAGGAAAGCATAAAACAAAACAAAAAACCTAAACTAACTCCTAACAATCTGATCTAACACGTCAACAACCCCCCTCAAGTTGGACTGTACAGATTGTACTTGCCCAGCCTGTCTACTAGTTTCTCGAAACTCGGTCTGAACAAGTCTTTTGTCAGTATATCTGCAGTTTGCTCAGATGTTGGCACATAAGTGATGCAAACAACTCCTTCGTCAATCTTCTCTTTAACAAAATGGTGATCAACTTCAACATGCTTAGTTCTGTCATGGTGCACCAGATTGTGAGAATTGCCTTGTTGTCACAATAAATTTTTAGAGGTGCTTCCATGGTCAACTGTAATTCTTCGAGTAGAATTTTCAACCATAGTCCTTCACACACTCTATGTGCTACTGCCCTTAGTTTAGCCTTAGCGCTACTCCTAGCAACAACTGCCTGCTTCTTGCTCCTCCAAGTTATCAAATTTCCCCAAACAAAAGAACAATAACTTGATGTTGACCTTCGATCATTGATTGAACCAGCCCAATCCGCATCTGTGAAAAACTTTGACACTCCTTGTTTCCATTTGACTGAAAAATAATCCCTTACCAGGCATCCCGTTTAGATTCTTTAGAATTCTGAGAGCTACCTCCATGTGATCCTCTACAGGTGCATCGATAAATTGATTCAGACAACTAACTACGAAGGCAATATCCGGCCTGGTGTAAGACAAGTAAATCAGTTTGCCAACCAACCGTTGGTACCGTCCTTTACCAACAGGAGTACTTGACGAGTTGGGCTTTAATTTCTTGTTTGGATCCAAAGAAGTATCCACCGGTTTGCAACCCAACATTCTGGTTTCCTTGAGAAGATCCAACACATATTTCGTTTGAGACATCGAAATTCCAGAACGATTCCTAGCTACCTTCATTCCAAGAAAATACCTTAGACTTCCTAAATCTTTTATTTCAAATTCATTTGATATTTTTTTCTTCAAATTTTCCGTTTTAACCCTACCATCCCCTTTCAAGATAATATCATCAACATAGACAATTAAGATAGATATTTTCCCATCTTTATGCCTATAAAAAAGTGTGTGGTCTGAATGAGCCTGTCAGTAGCCTTGTTTCTTGATTGCACGTGTAAATCTATGAAACCATGCGTGTGGAGATTGTTTTAGCCCATATAATGATTTCCTTAGCCGACACACCTTTGCCCTCATCCTCCTACCTACTAAATCCCAGGGGCATTTCCATGTACACTTCTTCTTCTAAGTCACCATTTAGAAAAGCATTCTTCACATCCAGTTGTTGAAGAGGCCAATCCAAATTAGCAGCTAGTGATACAGTACTCGGACAGTATTTAGTTTTGCTACTGGTGCAAAAGTTTCCTAAAAATCAATTCCATAAGTTTGTGTATACCTCTTTGGCAACTAACCTGGCCTTGTACCTTTCGATCGATCCATTGGCTTTATATTTGACAATAAACACCCACTTGCAACCTACTAGAACTTTTCCAGGTGGTTTTTTAACTATCTCCTATGTTCCAGTTTTCTCTAGAGCTTTCATCTCCTCTAAAATAGCTTCCTTCCATTTTGGATCTTTCAATGCTTCTTGAACTGTTGTTGGCACAGTTACTTCTGCCATATTGGTTACAAGTGCTTGAATTGAGTTAGATAGATGATCATGAGAGATAAAGTTACTCATGGGATGTTTTGTGCACGATCTTGTTCCTTTTTTTAATGCAATAGGAACATCAAGATTTGCCAACTGTGTGCTCTTACCAGACTCCAGATTGATTTCTTGGTTGTAAGGATTTTTCAAAGTCTCTAAATTTGTTGAAGATTTTCTCCGTGAGTATGTTAGTTCAAATGATTTGAAGTGACCTCTCTCTCCCTGTTCTTTGTTCGCAGGCAAGATACCTGGATAGTTTATCTTTCAAACAGTTTCGGACGTAAACACTCATGACCAGATTTATTTTGACCAACTATAAGATTATCGTTAATTTGACTTGAATTTGAAACTTAGGATTCAGGCTGATTGTCCACACGATTTTGGTCCTGATTTGACTGAGTTTTAGGAGTAGGTTCTTGAATCAGATTTTGTGGAAGGATATTATCTTGGGTTGGACTGATTTGAACTTGATTTTGTGGGATAAAATTTTTTTGGTTAGAATCTGAATCTTGAGTTATTTGACCCTGATTTTGTTGAGAAAATTTTATCTGATTTTGTGGTAGGAAATCTTGCTGTTTTGAAGGTGAATCTTGAGGATTTTGAGGCAAAAGATCTCGCTGATTTGGAATCAGATTTTGCTGATTTTGTGGAAGAGAAGGACACTGATTGTGAATCAGATTTTGTAGATTTTGCTGATTTGGTGAAAATTCCCAAAAATATTCTCAATTTTCTGCATGTACACCACTGCAGTTCGAATTTAAACTACAATCTTCCAAAAAATTTCTTAGATTGTCGAGATTCCCCCCTTGAGAATTTTTTGAAAAAAATGCATGGTTTTCAAAGAAAGTGACATCATGCGAAACAAAATATCGACGTTTTTCAGAAGAGTAGCACCCATAACCTTTTTGTGTAGAGGAATAGCCCAAGAATACACATTTAAGGGAACGAGGATCCAACTTACTCCTATGTTGGTCTGGATTGTGCACAAACGCTGTACAACCAAACACTTTTAAATCCAAACTAGAGAATGACCTAGACATTGGAAAAAATTATTAAGAACCTCTAATGGAGCTTTGTATTGAAGAACACGACTAGGTAACCAGTTTATCAAATAGCATGCTGTAAGGATAGCATCTCCCCAAAAATTTTTAGGGACATATGAAGTAAACAAGAGTGATTGGGCAACTTTTAATAAATGATGATTTTTTCGTTCAAAAACCCCATTTTGTTGGGGTGTATTGACACATGAACTTTGATGTATTAAACCGTTTGTTACCAAAAATTCATCAAGGACTGAATTAAAATATTCAGTTCCATTATCTATACGTAGAAACTGAATATTTTCACTATATTGTGTCTTAATCATGGAATGAAAATTTTTAAAAATTTGTGCACTTTCTGATTTATCATTCAAGAGATACACACAACAAGCACGAGTATGATCATCAATAAACGTAATGAACCATCTTTTATTAGAAACAGTTTTGACATGAAAGGGATCCCATATGTCACTATGAACCAAAGCAAATGGTGTTGATGCCCCGTATTGTTGAGGGGAGAGAAAAACTCGCCTATGTTTGGCAAGTTGACACACTTCACATTGGAAAGAATATGAACTACGAAACAAATAAGTACACAAGTGTTTTAAATATAGAAAGCTTAGGTGACCTAGCCTGTGGTGCAATAACATTATTTGTTGCATATGAGGGAGAGTAGATTTGCCTATGGCCATTTGAACATGGCTTCCCATAGAGAAATCCTTCTCAAAATAGTAGAGTCTTGAAAATTCTCTAGCATTGCCAATCTTCCTCCCCAAAGTCCGGTCCTAAAAAACACACATAGAGGGTGAGAAATTAACACTACAATCCAAGTCTCTAGTAATCTTACTAATAGACAAGAGATTGCACGAAAATTTAGGTACGTGAAGAACATCTTTAAGAGTGATGTTCGGACCAATTTCAATAGAACCGATGCCTACAACTATAGAAAAAGAGCCATATGCTATTTTAACTTTGTGATTACCCGGACTTGGGGCATAAGATGAAAAAAATTTTGTCACAACCTGTCATATGATCCGAAGCACCAGAGTCAATGATCCACGGCTTGCATCTGTCAACAAGACCACCAAAAGTAGTCAAATTAGTACCTTTCTGTGCCATATCGGACGAACTCGATGCTTGGGTTTCAGAGAGAAGCTTGCAAAGGTGTTCCATCTGTTCCTTGGAAAGGGTAATTGGTTGGTTTTTTCCTTGGTCCAAGTCAGTGGAGACTTGAAATCCCTTTCCATCACGATCTCAAGATTTTGGAGCCCAATTTGCAGGTTTCCCATGAATTTTCCAGCAGGTGTCCTTGTGTGGTATGGTTTTTGACAATGGTCACAACACATTTGTCCCTTTTTGTTAAGGCATGAATCAATTTTTGTTGTAAAGGCTGATGAGTATTGTCCAGAAAATGAAGACTCGCGGTAACGATGATGGCCGAGCATGACACGCTTGTGGCTCTCTTGACGTCTCACTTCTGCAAAGGCTTCATCTATGGACGGTACTAGCTTTAGACTAGAAAGTCTGCCCCCCACTTCATCCAAATCCTTATTGAGACCTGCCAAAAATCATAAACACGGTCTCTAGCCAGCATTTTATTATATAGAATACCATCTTCTAGATTTTTCCAAGTAATTTGGTTAAAAAGATCGAGTTCTTGCCATAATTTCTTCAAAGAGTTAAAATAATGTGTGACTGACTAATCCCCTTGCCGCAAGTCCCTCGCTCTATTTCTCAATTCAAACACCTGAGAGGAGTCCTGCAAGTCAGAGAATGCAAGCATGACTGCATCCCATACTTCCTTTGCTGTAGAATAAAACAGGTAGGTGTCACCAATAGAATCCTCCATGGAATGAATGAGCCACGCCATTACCATAGAGTTTTGAACTTTCCAATTTTGATAGGATGAGTCAGCCGGATCAGGTTGTGGAATGGAGCCATCTAAATATCTGATTTTCCCTTTTCCCCAAATCACCATTTGGACTGAACGGGACCATGGTAAAAAATTCTTCCCATTTAGTTTGTGACTCATTATTTGAAGGGAAACGTGGTCATGGTTTGCAGTGGGAGCAATTGTAGAAGCTGTCGGGTTATCCGAAGAAACCTCTAAGTCATCACCTCTACTTGCTCTAGTCATGGCTGTTTTGACCATTCTCCCTCAACCTAGTGTTACTAAAATAGTTCTGATACCATATAAGTTAACAGTAGGGAAGGAGAAAAAAAACACTGCTTATGGAAAAAATATACGTCTTTTTTTTATGAAGATCACAATTGCATCTATTTATCCAGACCTCTCTTAAAACTATATCTCAACTATCTTCTAAAAAATAGGAAAGCATAAAACAAAACATAAAACCTAAACTAACTCCTAACAATCTGATCTAACACGTCAACACTTCACAATATGAGAAAGGCTCAATTGCACTGGAATAAGTCACAGTTCAGCAAAGTCTAGTCAAACATCACAATCATATGGATGTTCCTTGAGGATTTGAGTATGAGTCCTCCTTCGGAGGATGTGTCCTCTAAAGATAAGGACCTGAGGAAAGAGTTGGAGGAGCAGCTGCTTCAAGAATAAATTATACGGGGGCAAAAAACTAGAGAGAAATGGGTGAAGGAAGGAGATGGATGCTCCAAGTATTTCTCCTTATCCCTGATCATTAGGAGACGGAGGAATGCTATTGACTTTATTCAAAATGATGATGGAGTATAGTTGTCGTCTTTGGGCCACTGTTGGTGAGGTGTTCCTATACAAGTTCCAAGCCTTCTAGTTAGGCATAAGCACTAGCATCCACCTTGAGGTTGTTGCCGAGAGGCTGAGCATTAAGAGTCTATTCCCTCTTTGTATTTCCAGCCTCGAGATAGAGGAGCTCTATGCGATTCTGGACTTTTGAGGAGATTAGAAGAGCCCTTTTTAGTATTTGCAGTGATAAAGTGCCTAACTGGATGGTATGTCCGTGAGTTTCTTCAAGATTTATTCGTTTGTTGTGGGGCCCGATGTTGTAGAATCGATCTGTGATTTCTTCTTAACCGGTTTTCTCCATCCAATTATGGGTAATACGAACATTGTTCTCATTCCCAAGAGAAATAACCCCTCCAATCTTAATCACTTTAGACCAATTTCCATTTGCAATGTGCTCTATAAAATCGTTTAAAAATTTCTTTCCAATCGACTCAGGCCTCTTCTCCATAAGATTGTGTGCCCTACCCAAGCGGCCTTTGTAGAGGGGTGCTCCATTAGTGACAATACTATCATTGTACAAGAGATGATCCATAAGTTGAAGCATAAACAGGGGAAGAGCAGCCTTATGGCCCTTAAACTGGACTTGGAAAAGGCGTATGATTAGCTGGATTGGGACTTCATTATTAGAGTTTTCGAAGCCTTTGGTTCCATGAGAGATGGTGTTCTTGGCTACAAGCATGTATATCATCGGTGAACTTCAGCCTCCTTATTAATGGTAGTCCTTTCACAAATTTCAAACCCACTAGAAGCCTTCAGCAGGGTGATCCTATAAGCATACCTATTTAAGTAGTTGAACGATATTCATCGTTTGTATGGAGGTGTTCTCTAGATTACTAAATTGGGATAGCTCCAATAAGCAGTTGAACGATATTTAAGTTATTCAGGAGCAGCCTTTCGATCAACTATATGTTCTTTGCATAAGACATTTTTCTGTTTGGAAAGGCACCATGCTTAGAGGCGGATAGTTTTGTCTATTGCTTAACAGAAGTTAGTGATTGGTCAGGGCAAACGGTTAGTTTGGACAAGTTGATTAGCTGGAATGCTACTACGACTCTGTGGTGTTACTTAGAAACTCATTTAGGAGTCAAAATGGTTGCTAAAAAACAGAACCATCTCGGGCTCCCTTTGCTCCTATGTAAGCCTTATTCAACGCTTAAATGCGCAAGAACGAGGCGGGGCGGATAACCTTCTAACTGAGGCCAGGAGGTATTCGATTGCTGGTCTGACTTCAATTTCATCCTTGACCAACTTTGTCAACGGCTGGCCGTTTGGTGTGCTAAACTCTTATCCAAGACAAGCTAGCTTACTTTGATCCAAGCTGTGGGCCATGCTATTTCGGTGTAGGCTATGCAATTAATGCCCCTCCTTTGGGCTCTATGTAATGACATTGACTGCCTTTTGTGGAAATTCTGGTGGGGGTTAACTCTCGAGAGAACAATAGGATTGCCTTGAAAGCGTGGGATACTATCTGCCAACCCAAGGCAGTTGGAGGCCTAGGAATCTGGCATGTCGGAGATTTTAACAAAGTGCTACTGAGGGAAATGGGGGTGGGGGTTGTTAACCAATCAGCCATCTCTGGTAGGTCAAAACCAAATATTTAACACCCCTTTTGTAAACCTCTACAAAATTAAAAATCTTATTTTGGAGGGAGCTTGTTTTTCAGTAGGGAATGGGGTCTGTGTTAAGGCCTGGAAGGATCCATGGATCCTGTTGTTCAAAGTTTTTAAGCCTACTTGCCAGCTTCCCTTCCCCGCCACCGCACGACCCCCCCCAACCCACAACTTATGAGAACTTAGTGGTTGCGGACTTGATTCTCTGTCTTAGTCTCTGGGATAGAGCTAAGATCAGAAGATCTAGTTGTCGTGTCCTTAGGTCCTCCGAACCTAAACCGAGCTGATACTTGGGTTTGGGCTCCTAGCAGTAGTGGTACCTTCACAACCAAATCTGCCTATTCTCTTATCATCCATTGTCGCGTGAGCCCATTACCTGGATTTAGGCAAAAGTTAAGGAATTATCTCTAGAGGTCCCTTATTTTGCTGAGGCACAAAATTCTCAGGTGGTCTTGTTTAAATAACGCTCTGCCCACTTGTTCTCACCTGGCAAAGGCTAAAGACCAAAAATTTCCCCACTGCCTACAAGATCAGGAATCGACAAAGTACATCTTTCTCTTTTGTAGTGTGGCACTGTTGGGGTTAGTGCCCTAAAAGCTGTGACATTGTACATTTTGATAATAAATAAATAAAGTGATATTTATAATTATTTTGGTTGATATATGTGTTATAAATACAGTTATAAACATCAAGAAAATTCCATGATTATTTATGTGACTATAAATTTAGCATATAAGTGTTATATGCTTAGGGATAAAATTTATAGATAATAATCTAAATAGTCCGTAATAATTAATTAAAGTTTGAGATCTTTAATTAAACATTACAAGTATGGTCCAATCTCATTTAGAATGAAATAGTCATTATCTGGACTATTAATGTTGAAGACATTGGATTGGAGGTACTTTATATAATGAGATTATATAGGACTGGACCAGATAAATTATGAATCTCTAATAATCATCCGTTACAAATAGAGTATTCAAATTTATCACTATGATGATCATATATTTGAC
>CAMOHE010022252.1:0-12282 GCA_946598075.1 Artocarpus hirsutus
CCTTAAAACAACATTAGGTAATCTAATATACTTCAATGGTTTTTCTTTGTTATGTTTCATACTTAGACTTTGTGAGCACAGAAAAGTCTAAGATTCATATTCCCTTGTTGATTATTAGAAATACCTAACATTTTATTCCTTTGTCTAGTCACAATTTTACATACCCAGTAACTAATTAAAAAGTCTACTTAATTAAGTCATTTGAATTTGCGGTATATAATAAGAGAGAAAAATAATCACAAAAACAATAAAACAAATAAGAGCACAGATTGATGTAATCATTTAGTATGCCAAAAAACCAACTAAGAAAAAACATGGTTGTGAACACACTGAACTTTGAATTACTGTTACAAAGGAAAAAACCATCCATACTTAAACTGATGTAATCATTTAACATGCCACACTTAACTTTGAATTAATGCAAACATGGGTGCTAATAAAAAAAATCCACACTTAACTTTGTAGATGGACTTCTCCTTTCTACAAGCCTCATGCACTGGTATGGCTTAACCTTGATCCAACAACTTATCTCCAAAACAACAAAGCAACATGCTGTGATCCCACATAGCTACTGCACATTGGTTACAAAACAACAAGGTCGAAGCCTATAATATTTTAAGTCTAACTGACTTTGATTGTTCTCATACAATGAAGCTTTATAAAAACATTTGTTCTTTAACTTTTGTTCCCCTTTCCCCTCTTTTCAAGCAAGTTTTGGTTATTGCTTTCATTAAATTGAGGCTTTAGCAATTCCTCAATTCAGGTATTAATTTGATAGGCATTTGAAATGTTGTGGTATATAACGGCTGAAGTAAATGGCATATTTACTAAGAATAAATCATTTATTTATTAAGGATAAATAAATTATTTATTTAATAAATGTTATTTACTTCAAATATGTTAAACTATATTATTTACTTGTTTAAGTTTAAAAAAATCGTTATTCACTCTTTGTTACTAATTAACCAGTGAATATATATCTAGCTTCTAAAAAATTCATTCCACAAATAGACCCAAAACTAATGTGGTTTCAAAACTATAGGATTTACAACTTACTAGATTATGTACAGAAAAATAAGGGTGCTTGGATTGATATGTGTCGATGAAGGGTCTACATACGGTCTACTTATGTAGACTCATATCGACCCCATTCTGCATTTACAGCAATAAGGGTCAATATGGATCGACATAGGGTCTCCATATTTAGACCTCATTTAGATCTCATATCGATCCCACAACAGACTTTACCAAGCCCATCAAGATGGGTGTTTTTTCCCTTTTTCAACCAAAAAAAAAGGGAATAAATTCATACTTTGATTGCCTTTCCATTACAGTTCACAAATTCAAGAATTAAAAAAACACTATGATCATCTATTTTACGAGTTACCTCCATTGGGTCGTCAGTCTTTGCTTGCTGTGTCAAACAACGTGAAGGGAACAACGGAAGAGAGGTCAACAATCATCAGTGCTAATGCTCTCAGCCTTCTGGTTTGGAGGTGACAATCGTCCACACAAAGGCGAACGAGCTGGAAGAGGGGAAATGGAGAAACGGAGGGTGGCGGACAAACGGACTTCAAATGTGAGAGAGCTGGGAGAAGAAGAGAGAAAGAACTAGGGAGACTCTGGAGCAGCGAAAGAGAATGGGAGAGCTCAGTTCTGCTTGGGCTAGGGCGGAAAAAAAAATTGAGATAAGGGAGGCTTGAGTGGAATTAGGGTGGGTTGGGAAGATTTAGGGTAGGGAAAGCTTTGTTTTGCCTCTGGGAAGGGCAAGGCAACGTGGAGGCCTAAGATGGATAAAAAGATGCCAAATAGGAAACAAATGAGACATGTCACCTTTTTTTGGTGCCCAAAAAAAAGAAGGTTATTTCTCCAATTCAACTTTGGGGTGGGGTGTTTCATCTAATTTTGCCAACAATTTTATGAAAAAAGAACACATTTTGGACCGTGGATGTTGTCAATATTTGCAAATCATCCTTGTCTATAATGTAAATTTCCTGGATTTTGTTGAAGTTTTATGCTATAATTGGGGAAAGTTATGGGCTTTTTTCGATTAGAGTGGAATTCTATTGTTAGATGAACAATCCTTAATGTTTTTGGGGAAAATTTTGTAGCTTTCATGTGGGTTTGGCTCTTGGCTTTTATCTTCTGCGTTATGAGCTAAAAATGATTGATTAAATCTTATTTATTCATCTTTCCTTATTGGAAGTGACAAAATAAATTAGGGTCTCCACGTATTTAAAGGAAGTTTAGGGTTCAACAAACGCTGGAATTTAAGGAATAGAGGAAACAATACTTTCTAGGAGAAATTCTAATCCATAGATATTAATGGTATAATTTTGTTGATCAAATTTTCCAAAACTCGATCAAATTACATTAAACTTTCACATCTTCCTTTTCGAGGGTAATGCAAATTATTAGTGTTATAGGGTTTCATAGTTTTGAGAAAACCGCTTGGAAGGTTTCTAATTAAAGTTTAATAAATCTACTATTATGAGTCTAATTATATAGCCAAAGATATGGCTATCCAAAACTCAACATTATCTTCTGACATGGAATACCTGCCTAGCTTACTGTGATGTATTCTTGATTTTATTTTATATTCCTTGATCCTTTTTTTCGTTGTATACTGTATACACACACCATTTACATATGAGAGTTGATATAAGGATTAACTCCGTTCAAATGGGAAATTTAGAATTGCAGCTCAACTCAGTTACGTTAAGGAATCTGAAGACATTCGTCTTGCGATGCAACCTTTGGAACCGATCAAAAGGGTATGGCATTGGTACTATTTTTGCTTTTTCCTTGTTAAGATTCTTAGGCACCTTTTTGGGTCAATGAAGATTGATACCACTTGAAATCTCTATGCATATTATTTTCTGATTACTTCTTCCTGATGAAATGTCATTAAAGTAGAAAACGTTATGATTGTGATTAATATCAAGTAATGGTTCAACTTCTGGAACTTCAACGTACAAATGCATTTATGTTGTATGAATATTTCTTGCTTTTTTAGGTATGGGAAATTCAACAAGAGTCATATACAGAACCAGAGACGGTCCAAGAGAAGGACGCAAAGCAAACTGCGGCAGCTGATCTTTCTGAAAGATTGAAAGATTTACGTTCCTTGAATGATGCAAATAGCTTGAAAGGTTAATTATCACTTCCTCGGAGTATAAGTTCTGATAATATTGATAAATAGAAACAGATCTCTTTGCTGTCTATTTTCTTACCTTCTCCTGATGAAACTCCTCAGAGTATATGTACCTATATTATTGATAAATAGCCATAGATCTCTTTGCTGTGTTTTTTTTTTTAGACCTTTTTCTAATGAAGCAAGTGTATTATCATTCGGCTGTGTTTCTTTCTGTTACCTTCTTCTGTTTCAATGCTAGCCTTGTTTCTGTTTGTGATTTCAGCCATAGTTTTTATTATAAATTGGCCAAATAGTATTTCATGTCAAGATATGTGCTTATTTGTGTGTAAATTTTTTATCTTTTCATGTCACAAGACTTTAGGATCACTATAAAAATCTTGACAATAGTAACAAAATTAATTGTACACATGTTATAGACTGCTCAACAAATTGAAATTTGAAGCAAGCATGAAGCTTCTAGATCATGTAGAAAGCATGCCAACATTTGTGTCGATTATCCGTCTGCGCTTTGTGCTGAGATTAAATGTCTTTCGCTTTAAATCTTATGATCACACCGGAGATTATGAAATATTATTTATGTGATCAACTTGATTTTACTGATTTGCGTAATGTTTGTCAGCTTTGGAGGAGTGGCGTAAACGGAAGATGGAACGAGCTAGACTTCGCCAACTAGAGAAAAATGGAATACTCACATCTCAAGCACAGAATGTCCTAATACAAGTTATTTGGATCCGTTAAAAGAAGAACTCCAAGTCATCTGGAACCTTTTCTTTTTCTCATCCATTTATACTTGTATATGATAGAATAGTGACTTGAACGGAGTCCATGTAACAGCTGAGAATGGTTTCTCTAATAATAAAAGCTCAAGGTTTTTTTGTGCCTTTTCTCATTTTGGTTGCCGTTGTATCATTAGCTCAACTGTTTTTTAGATTGCTAATTATTTCTTGGTAAACTGCGTGGGTCATGGGTAGTTGGTGGCGGCTTCAAGCCCATTTGGGAACAGGATTGAACTATATTTTGTAGTTCTAACCAACTTTTGGTTCAAATTTGTGAGAAAACATTGTAGCAATTTTGGTTAGATCTATAAAATATAGTTCCAACTATATTCCTCAGCCTTTTCTTGTTTTACTTACTTTCTAAAGATCATTATTCCTAGAAAATTCCTTCTTATTCTTGAGGGATTATAACTTTGTTGCTCATAAAACTATTGGCCCCTGTTTAGTATATGGTGTACTTTTTAGATTAGGTCTCACTGTTTTGTCAGTAGTGGTTATAATTCTATAAGATTAAATAGGATTGCTCTTTTCCTTTCAAGAGTTCAATATGACCATTGACCAATCACTAGTCCAATGGTTCAGTTGTCAAAGTTGGCTGAACTATTTTATGTCAAGAACCTACAAGTTGAATACAAGCTCTTGGCAAAAGCTAGGACTTTGAATACAAGTTCTAATTTTTTGTAATGTGCATTTGGATTAAAAGAATTGAAATTGTTTTTAAAACATAAATGAGATTTTCTTTTTGTTGTTCATTAGTAGAAAGGTGAAATATAAATAAGATTACTCATTTAAAATTATTATGAAGACTCTTTCAAGTGAAGCTATTCAGGACGTCTTCTTTGAGAAGAGCTTCTAACACCGTAAAGTGTTGGTCATTAGGTTAAATTATTAATGTTTTAACGATAAAACATTTGATAAAGTGTTCCTTTTTTTTTTTTTTTGGTGAAACTTGAATTGCATTAAAGAATTTCTATAACCGAAGATGGTTAGGGAAAATCACAAAAAAAAAAAAAAAAAAAGAGCTCAGGTTGTTAAAGCTTAAAGATGGAAAGAGCAATTTATTCTTAGTCTTAGAAAAATATTTGATCTTGCATAACATTTAAGGTCTATCAGAATGGCCTTTGCGAGACATCAAAAAATTCATTTAGGGCTTTCAAAGTTGAAAAATGTATTTTCATGATATTGAGTATATTTTCATGATATCCATCTTCGGCACTTGGTATGCACATGGTTTTAATTCTTTGAAAAACCTGCCCTAAGTGAGCACTTGTTGGAGCTGTAATTTGATCGTTCTGACATTGTTTTGGTCTCCTGACACTTCTTAAATTGTTTCAAACACATTAAATTTTGAAGCTCAAGTTGATTTAAATTTTGTGCGTTTACGTCCCCTAAGCTTGACTTTTATTAAATTCCATAAAGAGAAACTTTTAAGCCTGTGTTTCTCTCTGTATTGGTTACACTGAAATGTGTCACTTTCTTATTAAATTTGATGTCGTAGGTGTTACCGATTCCACATAAATCTACGAGATTATAAAGGTTGTGGTAATCCTTGAGTAAAAAAAAGACTTGATGTTTGTGGTGTGATCTTGCCAATAATTGATTGTCACAGCGAAAAGAAGTCAAGCCTATAGTGGCTTGACAATAATGATAATATGCTAATGGCTTGACAATGGTGTACATTTGCGTATTGTCAAACTATTATCAACCTTTGTTTGCGCTCCTTTCCTCTTGGATCTTTTAATTTTCTAATCAGTTGAATTTGTGAATCTTTAGCTTATATGTTGGGCCAACCTTTTTTACATATAAGTAAGTATTGTTGTTTTAATTGTTTGGACTTTTTAACATTATAATCTTAAATTTGCACCATATGGCACAAATTTACTTTCAATCATAAGGGAGACATTGAAAATAACAATAGCTACCGATAATATAATAGTGCCAGTCCCCCATAAATGTTAACCTAAAAGTTACACAACCAAAAGTTGACTTTCAAAAGCTTTAGTTTTTATGTTAGCTTGTATGTTAGGCCAACCATGTTTACCTATTGGTAGGCATTGTTATATTTGTTTGAACTTTTCAAACATTATAATATTACATTTGCATTATATGACACAAAGTTGCCATCAATCATAAGTGAGACATTGAAAATAACAATACCTATCGATAGTGTAAAAGTGTCTGTCCCATATAAATGTTGACCTAAAAGTTACACAACCAAAAGTTGACTTTCAAAAGCTGTGGCTTTTATGTTAGCTTGTACGTTAGTCCAACCTTTTTTACCTATCGGTAGTTATTGTTATTTTTGTTTGAACTATTCAACATTATAGTCTTAAATTTGCACTATATGACACAAAGTTGCTTTCAATCATAGGAGAAACATTACAAAATAACAATACTTATCGATAGCGTAAAAGTGTCTGTCCCCTATAAATGTTGACCTAAAAGTTATACAACAAAAAGTTGACTTTCAAAAGCTTTGGCTTTTACGTTAGCTTGTATGTTAGGCTAACCTTTTTTTACCTGTCGGTAGGTATTGTTATTTTTGTTTGAACTTTTTAACATTATAATCATAAATTTGCATTATATGACACAAAGTTACTTTCAATCGTAGGTGAGACGATGAAAATAACAATACTTATCGAAAGCATAAAAGTGTCAGTCCCCCATAAATGTTGACCTAAAAGTCACACAATCAAAAGTTGACTTTCAAAAGCTTTGCAAAAAATTGCAACAAGTTTTAAATCCCAAATTACGATATACCTAGAAACTATTCCTCAATTTTTGGAGATGCATTGATATGCAATTATTTACAAATATGACACAAAAAAAAAAATAATTAGTATCTCCGCATTGAAAAACTACTGTGTTTAGCACAAAGTTCTAACTTGGATCCGTACACTCTCAAATTCAGACACAAAAATCGGTTCACTTCACGAGGCAGGGTGCCCTAATAACAGCGGATTATATAAAAATTCTTGGCCTACCAACTGAACATAAATTATAGTGTAATGAAGTTTGCACGCCGTATAGGTACAGAGGACTTGTCTCTCAATTAAATTAAATTAAAATGCTGAATCTATCCTGAACTAGAAAAATCGTAGGGCATAAAAAAAAGATGGTTTTTTACACGCTCAACACTTGATATACTGATAACACATCAGTTTCTATACAAGTTTTACCACGTTTTGGACTTCAAATATACAAGCTAAAAGAATTAACCAAAAAAAAAAAAAAAAGAGGAAAGGAAGAAAAAGAAAAGTTTCATATAAGTTGGGCCTACATGCTTTAGAAGGCTCCTGGCAAGACTGCTCCTCTCAGCATGTGCAAATGCTTGGTCTTGATTCCAGAAATGGAGCAAAAGAGCATGCCTTCTCCCCTTTTCTTCAGTGCTTTTCTTAGGTACTTTTACACTTGGGAAGCACCCAAATTTTCAAAAATGGCGAGGACCAGCAAATCCAGGAAGCCGTGTCAAAATACTTCGCATGACATATAGTCCCATCAGCATAATGTAAATGAAATTGATGAGCATGATTTTTTTTTCTTTACTTTTCATGCAAGTGCATAAACTGGCACTTGCAGTGATCTAAAATTCTCAAAAATACAGAAGTTATCATCCCTTTGAATCGACAAGATTTTTGAAAGTTAAAAGAAGCGGCAGAAAGAACAGGTCATGTAAAAGACAATTAAGATCATTCAGAATGGATTTAGGCCATCTTTGCACAGAATATTTAAAGACTATTCTAGAGAGGGAAACCAAGTTCTCAAGCAGCATACACTGGTCAATATAATATTATAGGTGAATTGAAATTCACAGGATTTTCTGATGGGACTCATTTTGCTTTTGATTCCTACACTTCGCTTTTATGAGTGTTCAAGTAAGGGTGCTATTTGAGGTCAAGTTGCTATCTAAATACATTACTCCTACACTACATGCGTCAACAAATTATCTGACCAACAAAACCAAGAGAACATCAAGTGATAAGAATATTAAAAAAATGCATATATAATGCTTATAGGGAAAGGGTAAAAGAAAGCAAGGAAAAAAAGTTGGAAGTGTAATTAAGCACCAACCACAGTGTCTACACTAGATCAGATACACCAGACTCACCTGTGCTTGAGCATCGAATCACTGGGCCAACCAGATCCAATGATGATACAACTACTTTAAGAACAATGGCGGCTCACCACCGGATGAGTCTCTCTCATGTAACTACGTTAATTTAGACGAAAAAGAGATAACTACTTAGGAATAAGAATGCAAGAACAGCATAAAAGTTACATCTTATCACCATCTTTTTCTAAGCATTCGAGCGAAACAAAACAATTCACATAGATCCAATGATAAAATCCACAAAAAGCTGCACATATTTTACGCATAAAGTAAGACCCCTAATTAAAGTAACGTTCACCATATGTACTTCAGCAGGTGCAACTTTAAAAGGGAAAAAACTCTGCTCTCAAGGACAAGTTTTATAAGAACCATAACTAATCAATATATAGCCCAACGATAGTTTAAAGAAATGACACTAGCAAGTTATTTGAGAAAATGACATTAATATTCTATAGCAAGAGTTTAACACCAACAAATTTACAGAACCACTTTATTTTCTCAGAAAGGAAAGTTTATAAAGAAACAAAGTGATAGTATGGCTGGAATGTTTCAGCTTTGAATGGAAGGAAAATGACTTTTCATAAAAAGAATCAGAATACTTATTACTCAACCAAAGAATAACTAGTCACATTGTAAAGCTGTAAGGTACTAGAAAGTCACCCTCAATAGGAGATTGTACACAGGAGTTTGCGCCTCCTTTCCCAGAAAGAAAATTATAGTAGGATGTCTTGGGTGTTTTAATAGAAGGGAAGAGGCTGAAACAAACTTTTTTCAATTAAAGAGAAACACTTAAAATTTGGTTTAGAAAAAGGAAAGACATAAATAATCTGTCACAATTTAAGCTGTAAGGTCAGACAACACACCTCCCATCAACCTTAAATTGCAAATTTTTTTAACATATATCTACTTTACATAATGAAGTGCTAGTATTTTCAATACAAGATTTAATTGTACATATGATTGGCATATAGTACAGCAGGAGAGGAAAACCTAAGATCAGCTTAAAAGCCATGTTCCGGCTTTCAGCCCCAGTATTTTCTAGGGATTTTCTGGGAAACAAGGAGAGTTAAAAGGGGGAGGAAAATGTGCCTAAGTGCCCAGTCTCCTATAGCAGGAACGTATGCTTATAAGTCATAATAAGCATAAAGCCTGCCATAGACTACTATCCATCAAACAGTCATACTAGATTTTTGAAATGCTGTAGGTGATTGCAAGAGGCATTTCTTCGCTTTATTCTCTACACTTCTTGCTGTCGTTGCAACTATAACATTGTCCTTATCTGATCATCAAAAACTCTCCCTTACCCCTTAACATCAGCGGTTATATCCTAATTAAACTCTTGGCTAGGTATTCAAAACTTATCATTGAGTAAACCTACTCAGGTGCCATCCAAGAGTTGTGAGAGATCTAGTTAACTACTGCAGACGCGTGGAACTAAACTTCCAAGTAGAAAGTGAATACTGGGACCAATCTTAATGCTGCAGTTTACACACAACAAAATAAAATAAGTGAAAATATAGTTTCTACTGCACCAACTACGCTAGCATCCCTCCAGATGCAAATGGTGCAAGAAAGAAAATTTAACATCTAAAGCATTCATCCCAGCACAAACTGAGAAGACCTCACCGAAATGCATAAAAATTATGAATTTTAACATAAGATAATCTGCTGATGATTTTAGCAGTATGCAATATCATGATTAAATTAAAAACAACAAAAGGATCTCAATCCATTAAACATAACAAGGCAAATAACTCATATGTATATAAAGGAAGTACAATTTTAAGCCTTACAGTAAGAAGAAAAAAGTGCTCAATATGAATAAAAGAAAATCAGATCAAACATAATTTAAACGGTAAAATATGAAGATCGAAAACAGGAAGACGATATTTATAGATCCTCATATAATTGAGAACATCCATCTTGTGGCCACAAAATATGAACTTTTTGACTTCTAGAACTTCCTATGAATTTACAATATAAAGAATGTACTCTTTGGTTTTTAATCTTTATGTTCTTGCTTTTCTTGTTCCCAGAATGAAGTTGCTAGAGCGATTGAGCTAAGGGAGATAGTAACCTCTTTGGGTCCAGCATATATCAAACTTGGGCAAGCATTAAGCATTTGGCCGGATATACTGTCGCCAACTGCAATGACTGAGCTGCAAAAGCTTTGTGATACGGTAAAGTTTTTGTTGGCTTTTGTTGTCTGTTCGATATTGAGTTAGATTATCAAGTTGAATTCAAAGCAGGTAGAAGTCAACCTTTACATAATTGGCTTGAGAAGCAAATAAGTGTAATGACTAAGAAAATCCTAGAATTAATTAGTGTAATTTACCTATTTAAATCAAAGATTTTCCTGGAGATATTGTGTATGAAATGTGTGATTGAAGAATTTATGAAATTAACATATGAATGAAATTCTGCAAAAGACTCTATAGTTAATTAAATAACTATTGTAATTTAATAAAGAGATTAATAAATTTCACTGCAACTAAGGGGGGAGAAATTTATCTATAAGGAACTCGAGAAATTTTAATTATGAGAATTTCTAGGTTAGTACTAAGTTAGCAGGGTGCCGAAAAATTCTTTAACTCAAATTAGATCCTTAATTGCGAATTTATTTGAAAATAGAGCTATGCAAGTAATTGTATTGACATAAAATGCTATACAAATTTAAATAGTGACACTATTAAAAACTATGTCATTATTGAACCCAGTTACTGAAAAAGTCAAATTCACATGTTTATTAAGTCTAAACTAAATTTTTAGACTTAATGCAGTCAAAAACAATACGCGATTAAACTTTGATTGATATCAGTTCATACTGTGATTAGCGTGTCATAGTATTTGAAAAAAAATAAGAGAAGATTAGTCAGGTGAAAAAATCTCCTGTTAGCTAAGTTAATTATTGCTGACAGTATAAAATTTATCTACTTAGAGGTTACTTGCAAGAAATGCACAAGTACCCTTAAATTAAGCTTCACCCAAATGATGGTTGTCCTTTACCATAAATGCAGAGCAATCTAACACTCCACTCTTTTCCAACAAAGGCGCCACAATAAGGGGAAGATTAGCCATTTTTTTCATTTATCTAAGCCACTTATGGGTTAATGAACCATGATTTAGAGAGAAAGACTAGATTAAGCTAAGGCTATAAATAACGAACCCAAGCCATTGCATATAACTTTTTTTTTTTTTTCATTTTTCCCTTCCTTCTTACCATTCTCACCCGTGCATTCCAATAGAAGAAAAAAAAAAAAAATTTCTACCACTTACTTCCAACCTCTCCACCAAATAACCAAGCCTCCAAAAGAAGAAAAGGCCAAAAAAAAAGGGAATTCCAATACTCACTTCCATATTCTCCACCGAATAACCAAGCCTCCAAGAGAAGAAAAAGCCAAAAAAAAAAAAAAATCACTACATTCTTCCATTGTCCTCACCGATTTAGCAAGCTCAAAAAAAAAAAATCTAACTATTTTCCAAACATTTCTCCACCCTTGTCATAACTCAAAACTAGCTCTAACAAAGAAGAAAAAAAAAGAACATGGTGGAGATTTTAGAACATTGGGATTAAGGTAATTTCTACACCTTTTCTTTCTTCTATTTTTTTGTCCCTAGCAAAGAGAAGGAAAACATTTTACTAAGATAGCATTTTTTTATGAAGGCCAAAACAAGCTAGATTTTTTATATGATTAAGTTTTGTTTTAGTGTTGATCCAGGAGGAAGAAAGAGAGGAGCTAGAAGATTTAAGATCACCCATCTAAGAGTTGTCATCAAAGGTAAGTAATTCAAGCTTTTCCATAAATTTCCTTAAGAATAAAGTTTATAAGCTTATGAGAGATTTAATGATTGGGTGAGAAAATATGTTGTAATAATTATTTATGTGAGATTAGTATGGTTTGTGCTTGTATGTGACATAAAAAGTTAATCATGGCATGTTAGAATTATGTTTTTGCAAATTTTGGGTTTTAGAAAAATTTTCCAAAAATTTTGAACGCATGAATGGAAGCCTTAGAGACGTTTTTAAAAATTTTTCCAAACACAAAACTTTTAGTTTTCGATGTTTTGAACAAAACTTAGTGACTAAGCAAATATGTATTTTTGACTCTAAATAGGCTTTTCGAGCAGTTTTATTGGATAGCCCTAAAATTGTCCAAAAATACCTAAAGGTAGCCGCCGGGGGGGGGGGGGGGGGGGGGGGGGGGGGGGGGGGGGGGGGGGGGGGGGGGGGGGGGGGG